>JAFIRS010003313.1:0-143428 GCA_018342105.1 Gonioctena quinquepunctata | reverse complement strand
CCTGACGCGACCATGGAAGGTTGATTTCAGAATGTATTTATTAATTCCGAAATTGCCCCCCAATCATTTTAAAAAAAAAAATTGAATCATTTTAAGAAAAAAAAATGCAATGGAAACAAAAAAAAAGTATTTTTGTTGAACCTAAACTTTCCAATCAAAAGCTGGGAAAGCACCCAAATCTCCTAAATTTTCCAAATTCTTTTTTGTTATCTGCTCAAATAAAAAGGAAAAAGTATAACCAGCAAAAGGATATAAAAGTACTTACTGGGGTTCCAATCTCAATATCACCTAATAAAATCTGTAATTTTCAAACCAAGGAATATCAAAATACAGTGATGTTCTGTCGGCAAAAAGGAAAACTCAAATAGTATCTGATTGACACAAGCGGAAACCCAAATGAAAGGGAGCATACGGGGTGAAAAAAAATTAAAAATTTCATGAATGGAAATTTTTCAGCGATTTTTCACGTTTTACATCTTATAAAAAAAAATTGTATAGCTATAGAGCTCTATCAAAAGACATGTAGTTTGCCAATATTGGTATAAAATAAAGTTTAAATTTTTAACAACGAAAATTTCATTTGGATCTTAAACATTTTGCCCCTACAATAAATGAAAATTTGATTTTCCATTCTTCCTTTTTTTAAACCCATAGGGTACCCTTTGCATGATACCCACCTCAATTTTGTGTGATCTGTATTGCCGACTTGGCACTAACGATTGATGAGAAATGCTCTTCAGTGGGAGAAAAGGGTGTGGTTTGATGAAACACGATTCAGATAATAAACAAATGTTGTTTTATGCTAGAAACGTTGAAACGCCCACCGGGATAAATACCTCATACAAAAAAAAAGCAATAATATGAAAGAAATATGAATATAAGTGATATTAATAGGCAGAAAATTTAAAATTATGGTCAGTTGTGCCTTTAGGAATTTCAACCTTCGGGAATCTTTTTAACAAGTTTTTCTTGAATTGTCTATTAATATCTATTTCAAATTTTTTTAGTGGCTTCCTTTCAACTTTCTTCAATGTCCTCCAAACTTGTTACCCCATCTCATGGCAAAAACATTTTTTTTTTTTTCACAGATTTTTTTTTGTGTCCTACCCAATTTGTTATTCCAATCACTACTGATGATTTTATATAAAGCTAATTCTAAATCTCACATGCTATTTACAAATTGGTATAAAAAATTTTTACAATTTCTTTATCACATCTTCAATATCATCACCTTTCCACCAAACTCTCTCGATATCCCATTGGTGGGTTTCCTGTTGATGTAATTTCATTGGATATCCAAAACTTATATATCAGTTGATCTTGAATTCAATGTTTTCTATAAATTTGAATTTTGACATGATTTAATTGTGGATTTTCATTAGATATTTTGTTGGTAAATACTCTGATAATAGAACTATTTTAGGACTCCCCTTTTTTGATACACATGCACCGACTAGAGATAGTATAATAGTAAAAAAAAGGGAAAAAAAAATTGCAAAACAACATAGCATTAACGACAATAACTAAAGTACCTAATAATAATAATGATAATTATAAGTTTGATTATTTTACAACATTCTAACATAAGAATATATATATATATACATATATATATTTATATATATATATATATATATATCCCATATTTTAAGAATTTGTGACGCCTTTTGTAACTTCTTTGGAAGGTTGTTGGGAGCTCTATATCTCCTATAAATATTCTCAGCGAGGTCTTTGCGATATCCCACGTGGAAATTTTCGAGCAATACACTCTGGCTGTTCTCTGCGAAATCTTGATGCGAGTACTTTGAGAAATTCATTTACTGCCTCATGTCAAGATCTCTGTGAGCGTGCATGAAAGATAGGGTGATAATCGTAGGTAGTGCTCCTGGCGAGTTCTGTGAGAACTTCGCATATACAGCCTTTTGGCGAGTTTTTTGTCAACTTCTTTGTTGAGATCTATCTGAAGTCTCTTGAATTGCTTCTTGACTTCCCATTGAGAGTATACAAGATATTCCCATATACATCGCACATAATGCTTCTGGGTGGTCTTCAAGAGTTCGTATTGGAGTTGTACAGGATATTTTTATATAATAAAAAAATTGTTTTTTTATTAGAAACAATCTAGATGAAAAATTTAAATAACTTTTTTATATCTAACAAAGAATAACTACTTCTCCGCCACTAGGGGCCTGCTTAAATTGACATCTGATATGAAAATATTTATATCAAAATATATATTCTAGAAATACTTTTTTTCACCTGAAAAAATCCCATAGTGAATATTTTATTTCATTCAGATATTTGATTTAAAAACTTTCTCAATCAAGGTTGGATGAAAAGTTTTTAATCAAATATCTGAATTGAAATGAAAATCAGATTTTTCAGGTTGAAAGTTGGGGATTAGTTGTTTTCTGTTAATATCACAAAATGTAACTTAAATTTTCATCGTAGATTTTATCTAATTTGAAAAATTTTTTTCCATTTTCAATGGTTACCTCCATTGGAAAAAAAAAAAATTTTTTAACATGGAAAATCTACCGAGAGGTTATCCTGAACGATGAAAGATATAGTTTATAAAATTATATATATAGTTTATAAAATGTATCTTTCAGTCGTAGATTATATGAATCTCATAACTTCGAAAAAAGTAACAAAATCATTTTATATACGTGTATCCATCCCGCCCAGTTATTTTTTTATGATACATATTTGTATAAATCGTTGGAAAGTTGGGCAGAATATCTCTGAGAGCTCGTGGATAGAATTTCAATCGGGATACTCAAGCTTAGTTGAATGTATATCGTATAGTTGTTTTTCAAGTGGTACCTAAAGAAAATTAGAATGGGTGATTCAATTTATATTTTCATATTAAATTAAAACCACTCAATGGTTTTGTATATAACCTCATTCCATACTTCAGACAAAAGTCCACCAACTGAGGTACTGATGCCTCTATTCAGGATATAAATGAAAATTGCTGTCCTTTATGTTATTCTGAACAAATTAGTGAATCCTACATCATAGAGATAAAAACATTCTTTCATAGATACAATATAATAAGTATATAGGGCCAAAGAATGTTTTTCAGTATCGAATTGGTAGAAATTTTCTAGGCATTCATAGGCATGATTATTTCTCACAGACAGTATTAGTAGCCTGGTTACTCCCGCCACATGGCACCGCTACTGGTTTGGGGCAACTGAGGTCTGAGACAGCGGGAACGGGGAATCGTTTTGGGGCCCAGCCATATATAGAAAACATGGCTGCCGCTAAGAGAAAAAACATGCCGCCTATCATTGGAAAAAAAAACATGGCGACTATAGGTTAGAATTCCAAGATGGCCGTATGGGGCAACGACTGGGTTCTTCACGGTATCGAGAGTCTTCACGGAGGTCTGGGATGTATGAGAACGTTAAAGGGGGTCCAACATTCATAGGAAAAAATATAGCGGTTGTAGGTTAAGTGTAGGAAAAAATGTCTGTTATGGGGCTGAGGAGCCTGTGGATTTAGAGCCCTGAGGTTGCCACTGGTCTGAGACAGCCGCAGTCACCATAGAAAAAAAGTATGACGGTTTTAGGTTAAGAATTTCATTATCCGTTATGGGGGCCGACCCGCCTAGAATGTTTAATGGTCTCGATTGACTACTACGGAGCTCTGATATATGTGAGGTTAGCATGTGAAAAAGCCGCATTGCGGTCCAATCATCCATAGAAAAATTACGGTCTTTGGGGCATGTCACTGATGTCTGACGCATTCATGGGGGTCTGAAACTCAACCATATATGAAAAGAAAAAAAAATAACAGCTCAACGTGAATAAATAAAAAATGTTCATGCGATAGCCGTCAGTCTCTCCATACGCTGACGTTTGATATGTTTGAAAATACTTTTCGCGGCAAATGATTGCATCATAATTTGACCTTGACTGTGCAAAATATTCCCACGGTTCGAGCGTGCCGATTCTAAGAATTCCCCATCTTTATTGTTCCTCGGAATTAGCTAACGATTGAAAAATTCCAAGAATTGATAATGGTGTCAGGAATTTCTCAGAAATCCATATCCAACACCTGAATAAACAATCAATTCCGAGAATTATGTCTCGCCACTGATTCCGAGAAATTAATTGCGTCGCAGTTTTATGTTCTGTTCAATAATGGCATCATCTTCGAAAATTTTCATAGTACAGTCAATCTCAGGCATTTTACCCAGCCGAATTTCTTCTTTTTTTCCCAATGACAAAGAGGTTGGATATTTTCCATTTTCGGTGGAATTCAGTTCTTGTATTATTCACTAGGTGGCGTCACTATCGTTCAACCTTACACCCTACCGATTTGTGTTTTTTGAGAAAATCGTAATTTTTTCCATCTTGTATTACTATATGGAAGGCTCGTAAAAAAAAAATTACTTAAGTCTTTTGTCCTGTTCAATTGGCTCATTATTGTTCCGGACGCCAAAGAGATAAGACGTATATCTTCAGAGTAACTGTGAAATATCACAAAATATATCACAAAATGTATGTTTCCTATACATGTACAGGATGTTGGCGATCGTTATGTTATTTCATTGAAAATTCTCTCAGATGGGGATATAGGAAAACCAAAATGCAGCGCTGTGACACATGTCAACGTATCACATTATGGATGATAAAATGAAGAATAACAATATGGGAAAATGGACATTGTTTTGGAATATAGAAGGAAGTAAAACATTGTAGAGTGTATTCTTTCGAATTAACCCAACCTAACCAAATGTTTGCGTCCAATGCTATTAAACAAAAGAATAAGTTCTGCAAACATTGAAAACCGACTATGGTGTGCTAAACACCTTCGAAAAAAAAACCGAAATCCAAGGAAAAATTGAGCTACTTCCAATAACTAAAGAAAAATATATATCTTTCACTAAACATATCGAAGGAACAAACTTTCATTTAAGATTTATCGATTCTTTCCGTTTTCTAAATTCCTCTCTAGATAAATTAGCATCCTATCTATCAGATTTTCCAAGCCCTGGACTCGAACCAGGGCCCTCTAGATTATGAGTCTAACGCTCTACCAACTGAGCTATTTCGGCTTACAATCATATGCATACAATAAAGTTTATAACGACAACCATTCATATGGCTTGCGACAAATGTTGAGTGACATAACCTCACTTTAAGAGGAAACATAACCCCAAATTTCACATGAGGTGGGAATTCTAACCTTACTTTTCCAAACATAACCCTACTGGAAACTGCCATAAGAGTATGTGTGTTAGATGGAGATAGTGAATATTCTCTAGATCTAGGGAAAATCATCAAAATGGTCAACGTGGTAACTAACCTACCTCGACCATCATGGCTGAAGCTGAGCAACAACAACAACAAGAAGTGTCAGAACAGCCCAAGGTAATTTGAACAAAAAATAAAAAATGAATCTCCTTGCGGAACATCTATTTTTACAGACTCGAGTGAATATAACCGTAATTGGCTATTAGCTTGGACTAGGAAGTTGACGTCTGACCAATGCAATCCTACGTCAATGAACGTCAAACAGGGTAAATACAAAAAAAATCAACTTTTCGAAAGGACGACATTTGTGAGAGAGAGAGAGAGTTCGGGGATAGCCCCACGTTCGCCTGCAGATTTATTCTCCTCCAATACTCAATTCAATTCAATTTGTCTGGATCGACCTGTCTCGCGGATACCAACATCATTATCATAAAGATGACATTTCTATGAAAGAATTTCGTAAGGTAGGTAATGTTGGACGATCCTCGAACATTGAACGATTCTGATATTATTTGCCACTGACTCCCTCCAATATTCTCCTCCAATACTCTGAAAATTCAATTTGTCCGTATCGACCTATCTCGCGGATACCAACATCATTTACATGGATATGAGATTTCTTTGGGAGAATTTCGAAAGATAGGTAAATATTGGACAATCCTCGAACATTGAACGATTCTGATATTATTCACCACTGACCCCTCCAATATTCTCCTCCAATACTCTAAAAATTCAATTTATCCGTATCGACCTATCTCGCGGATACCAACATCATTATCATGGAGATGGCATTTCTATGGAAGAATTTCGTGAGAGAGGCGACGTTGGACGATCCTCAAACATTGAACGATTCCGATATTATTTACGGCTGACCCTCGTACACCAACATGAAGACTGACGTCACAGCGATGACATCACTAGTTATATAGATTTCAGCTGAGGTTCGAGGTGGGGTGGTGGTCTATACTCATATTTGAAATTGAGGGGTGTTGCCGAGGCGAATAAGCAATGTCGTGATGTTTGCAAGCAACGTCCAATGGATTGATACCGGGATCGCCTCGTGCTAACCGTTCTTGTAGCCTTGTTCCAGCTGTAATAATAATAATAATAATAATTAAATGCATTCGAGAGCACCGAATTAAAAAAAAATTGTATTGATGACACCGAAATACTATAGGTATATGAAACTTACGTCCACAATACTGATAGCCACCTAGGAGATGAGCTTCGAACGGGAGCTTGTTTATCAGACTGTTGAGCACACCTTCACCCTCGTACACCAACATGAAGACTGACGTCACCGTGATGACATCACTAGTTATATAGATTTCGGCTGAGGTTCGAGGTGGGGTGGCGGTCCATGCTCATATCTGATATTGAGGATATATATATTGAGATATGTGCAAGTGGTTACCCCCGGTACCCTCCGGTACCCCCAGGTACCCCCAGGTACCTCCAGGTACCCATGTACCCCATGTACCCCCATGTACCCCATGTACCCCCATGTACCCTTCATGTACCCCATGTACCCCATGTACCCCCTGTACCCCTATGTACCCCATGTGTCCCCATTTTCCCATGTACCCCCATGTACCCCCATGTACCCCCATGTACCCCCATGTGTCCCCATGTACCCCCATGTACCCCCATGTGTCCCCATGTGTCCCGAGGTGGACCGAGATAGGGAGATTTTTCTATAAACATGATTGATGTGGCAGGTAGTGTCAGTTGCAGTTGAGACGTTGAAGTGTAAACATGTCTATGCTAGTACCTGATCCCCACTGTTATGGCGTCCGTCTGAACGGATTGAAGTATTTCATTGGAAGAGAACCAATAGAAATTGAAGGCAATCCAAAACTGGGTCGAGATACCTATGAACTGACCGACGGGTTGAAAGAACTCTAACCAAAAGCAACCCACAAATTTCACCGAACAGGATATTCTAAACTATAAAACGATTTTGATGCTAACTAATGCACACAAAAGATCCGATGGAAGAACTAATGGTAATAGGTCTTGGAAATCTAAGAACATAATATCCAAGATATTCCCACCGCAGAGGAAATTGAAATCGAAGAAGGGTAAATGACTGAAAAGAGTAGCTACCCAAGAGATTATAAATGACGATCACCCTGTAGATTGCGATCAAAACATGGAGATCGTTCAGCAAGAGCACACGCTTCCCATCGAGAACTTTGACGTTTACGATGTGGGGCATAGAGGGGGCGGTGGTGATGGAGGGGGAAGTAAACATGGTAACCTATTGCCAAATTCCTTTCGAGCTGTTATCTGTGGTCCTAGCGGATCAGGAAAAACGAACCTTGTGATGTCGTTGTTGGCGAATGACAATGGTCCCAAATTCGCAAATATCTACGTCTATTCGAAATCCTTGTACCAGCCCAAGTATCAATTCCTAGAAGAAGTGCTGAGCGGTGTAGAAGATGTGGGCTATTTCCCATACAGAGACAACGATGAAATAATCTCTATGGAAGATGCTCGGTCTCACTCTATATTCATCTTTGACGATGTGGCCTGTGATGGACAGCAGAAAATTCGCGAATATTTCTCAATGTGCAGGCACAAACACATCGATGCCATATATCTCTGTCAGACTTATTCGAAAGTATCCAAACAGCTCATACGTGACAATTGCAATATGATTGCGCTCTTCAAACAGGACGAAATCAACTTGCGACACGTTTTCGATGAACATGTTTCCCCCGACATGACTTTCGAGCAATTCAAAAAGCTGTGTTCGGAATGTTGGTCTCAAAGCCAATACGATGCTCTCGTCATAGTCAAGGACTTTGACTTGAACAATGGCAGGTACCGCAAAAACTTTGACATGTATATAAAAATATAGTTGTGTCAAGAGCAACAGGAAGAAAAAAAACATGGCAGAAATTCGTCGAGACCTATGGAAAAAGTAGTTGTTTCCGAAAATGGCAGACATTCGTTGCACCTGGCTCCCGAAATTCGGAAATTGCTCCAGACAATATGATATGTATTTAGTGATTATTTTCCATTATATAGAACAATAATTGTAAATGATTTATGTTTTGAATAAATAATAGTGTATAATGACATTGCATTTTATTTCCTCTACCTTTTTTCCTATTTGCGAGGTACGATGAGAAAACTACAGTTCTGGTCATAATGTAACATCACTGAGAGATTCCAAAGATATTTTTCAACTAGATTTTCAACTTATCCTGAAATTTAACGTCTGTCAGTATTTTCTGTAGAATTCCCCCCTCCATTGAAGTAATGCACTTTTATTATTTTATTCCCTCCCTTACCTATTTCGTATTCAAAATGTCCGAAGACACTCTTCTTTTGGTTTCGAAACCATCAAATTCATCAAAATTATTTCTACTTTTTTTTTTATCAACTCACTTTCGTTTTCAAAATGTCTGAAGGTAGACACTCGGTTCAGAAACCATTGAATTCATCCAAATTGATCTTTGCAATGGAACATTCAATTTGTGAGACTCAACTCATACTTGATTGTTTGATCATGTTTTGAAATATATTTAAATACTCAAGCTAAAGGATAATTTTCATTTTAAATTTATGTTCTTCTCGAGCATTGAATCTAATGGAATATTTTAACTGGATTTTGGTGAAATGTATGAAAGTAACTGCTGGTGGTATAACATCATTCAAGATTTATATGAATTTGTGTGACATCAACCATTTCTCAGAATCGTAAACAGATTCGTTTCCAACTTGTTCTTTGAATAATTATATACAATTTTGATACAATGATTCATCTGTGATAAAATAAGTTTCTATTTTTACTTGAAGGTAATGTAAAAGTGGGGTTATGTTTGGAAAAGTAAGGTTAAATCCCCATCTCATTTGAATTTTGAGGTTCCTCTAAAACTGAGGTTATGTTTGAAAAAGTAAGGTTAGAATCCCCACCTCATGTGAAATTTGAGGTTATGGTTTCTCTAAAAGTGAGGTTACTCACAAAGAACGCTGATGTTCGAGGGTGAGACTGAATGACGTCATCGTTTCTTCGACTTGTTCAGACAAGTTTAAACTTGTCTGAACTTGTCTGAACTGGTCTTTCTATTCAGGAAACCATTGAATGAAGTGATGACACAGAGCTGCCATATGAGTTTGGCAAATGGAAAAAACATGAGAAATTTCACTACCTACTATCATAGAAAAAATAGTCAAAATCAACTAAGAAACGTTTGAGATATATCACACTATTAAAATTTCACCAATACCAATAACAAAAATATAAAGTCTAATAAGTCTGAAAATATCGTACTTTGAACTCACTACGGCAACGCTGTAAATACCTCGACGCGGAGAATAATTATTAGCTATCAGCAGATTCCATGCAGGTTCGAACTTGTGTAGCGCGGGGATTCCCAGCTGTTCGACTTCGATCTATTATAACTTTCAGATATATTTCATATTCCATTTGTTTTAATACCTTGGATTACCGTGATCGATTCAAATTCGTTTGAGTACATATGGGAAAAGATAATTTCAACAATTGTTTATGGATTGAATGAATAGTTCAAGTTCAGAGTGTTGTGTTCATTTTCAGTGTTGATTGAGATTGAATATTATTTACAAGTACCTATGTTTCGAATGAAAATGAATGGAATTCGTTTGGGAAGGATAATTTCTGTGCATTTTCGTTGGTTGAATACATGAGCGTTCAGGCATTATTATTAAATTGATTATGGTTTTTCGGGTGGCTAAGAGCAAATTTTTTATGGAAATGTATCAACTTCCAGTGTTATAGAATGGATGTTTTTGTGTTGGAAAATTACCGTGTACTTCATTCAGTGATGGAATAATTTGTACTTTATTTCATATAGACTGAGAGTCGATTTTCTGCTGTAGACTATGAATTTTCCTAGAAAATATGTGTTATGGGTTGAATGCATGTTCTTATTGTATTCGTGGATTTTTTCAAACGTTCAGTGGTATTTTGGATATTTTATAGTTCAGTTTCAGACTTCCACGGTGTTCAAGTATGGATTTTTCGCTGCGGAAGGTGAATTGATAATTTTTGGAGAAAGGGTGATGTATTATAGGTTAGATTTTAACGTCTCGTGGTTTTTTTCAATAGATTAGTGAGTGTTTGGCTATTTTCATACAGTATGTGTCTATTCTGGGTTGAATGTATGTTTTTTACGTTTGGAGGACTTCCATTGTTTGTGTGCATGTATTAGTATTTTTAGACTTCCACGTGTTTTTCTTTGAAAATATGTATGTATGATGAATCGGATGGAGGTTTGCTAGGTCAGATACATGCTTTTAACGTTTCAGGAGCTTTTTCGACACATAAAAGTGTAATTTATTATATAAAGAAGATGATTTCAGATGAGGGTGCGCCATCTGTTGGGCAGTAGATGAAAGTTAGTAGATAAGCTATGCCGATACGAACTCTTCCACTGAGCTCGAGAGCTCGGTGCGAGGACAGCCTGCGAACCGGCAAACGGTGGTGTTCGGAGGTTTTTCCCAAAGCGTCTCACCATTGGGAGTTTTCAAAGAGACTTTCCAAGGTCTCAACGATTGATAGATTTTTCCAAAATGGTGACGAATGTTCGCTAAAATCTACATTGGGTTAGCCATTTCCAAAACTGACATTTTCGAAATGGCTGATTTCCAAACATTGGCAGCCAATGTTTTGGAGTCGCCATTTCCAATATGGCTGTCTTTTGGAAGATGGCTAATTCCCATAAGTAGTAAAAATTTAGCGACCAGTGTTCCTCTTGTTTAAATTGCTTAAATATTTGAACGTTTCCTGGAAAGTCCTTTCAAAACTCCCAATGGTTTAGAGCTTTGGTGAAAACCTCCGACCACCCTTGCCGTTTCTGTTCAGGTCATGCCTCCTGTGCCGATACGAACTCAGTTGGAAGTGAGTTCGTATCGGCATAGCTTATCTACTAACTTTCATCTACTGCCCAACAGATGGCGCACCCTCATCTGAAATCATCTTCTTTATATAATAAATTACACTTTTATGTGTCGAAAAAGCTCCTGAAACGTTAAAAGCATGTATCTGACCTAGCAAACCTCCATCCGATTCATCATACATACATATTTTCAAAGAAAAACAATAATTCGTCCTCCGCAGCGAAAAATCCACTCTTGGGACATCGTGGAAGTCTAAAAATACTAATACATGCACACAAACTAATGGAAGTACCTCTCAAACGTAAAAAACATACATTCAACCCAGAATAGACACATACTGTATGAAAATAGCCAAACACCACTGAATCTATTGAAAAAAACCACGAGACGTTAAAATCTAACCTATAATACATCACCCTTTCTCGCAAAAATTATCAATTCACCTTCCGCAGCGAAAAATTCATACTTGAACACCGTGGAAGTCTGAAACTGAACTATAAAATATCCAAAATACCACTGAACGTTTGAAAAAATCCACGAATACAATAAGAACATGCATTCAACCCATAACACATATTTTCTAGGAAAATTCATAGTCTACAGCAGAAAATCGACTCCCGAAAAATATCATATAAACAAAAAAAAAAAATTATCCTTCCCAAACGAATTCCATTCATTTTCATTCGAAACATAGGTACTTGTAAATAATATTCAATTCAATCAACACTGAAAATGAACACAACACTCTGGAACTTGAACTATTCATTCAATCCATAAACAATGTTGAAATTATCTTTTCCCATATGTACTCAAACGAATTTGAATCGATCACGGTAATCCAAGGTATTAAAACAAATGGAATATGAAATATATCTGAAAGTTATAATAGATCGAAGTCGAACAGCTGGGAATCCCCGCGCTACACAAGTTCGAACCTGCATGGAATCTGCTGATAGCTAATAATTATTCTCCGCGTCGAGGTATTTACAGCGTTGCCGTAGTGAGTTCAAAGTACGATATTTTCAGACTTATTAAACTTGATATTTTTGTTATTGGTATTGGTGAAATTTTAATAGTGTGATATATCTCAAACGTTTCTTAGTTGATTTTGACTATTTTTTCTATGATAGTAGGTAGTGAAATTTCTCATGTTTTTTCCATTTGCCAAACTCATATGGCAGCTCTGTGTCATCACTTCATTCAATGGTTTCCTGAATAGAAAGACCAGTCCAGACAAGTTCAGACAAGTTTAAACTTGTCTGAACAAGTCGAAGAAACGATGACGTCATTCAGTCTCACCCTCGAACATCAGCGTTCTTTGTGAGTGACATAACCTCACTTTTAGAGAAACCATAATCTCAAATTTCACATGAGGTGGGGATTCTAACCTTACTTTTTCAAACATAACCTCAGTTTTAGAGGAACCTCAAAATTCAAATGAGATGGGGATTTTAACCTTACTTTTCCAAACATAACCCCACTTTTACATTACCTTCAAGTAAAATAGAAACTTATTTTATCACAGATGAATCATTGTATCAAAATTGTATATAATTATTCAAAGAACAAGTTGGAAACGAATCTGTTTACGATTCTGAGAAATGGTTGATGTCACACAAATTCATATAAATCTTGAATGATGTTATACCACCAGCAGTTACTTTCATACATTTCACCAAAATCCAGTTAAAATATTCCATTAGATTCAATGCTCGAGAAGAACATAAATTTAAAATGAAAATTATCCTTTAGCTTGAGTATTTAAATATATTTCAAAACATGATCAAACAATCAAGTATGAGTTGAGTCTCACAAATTGAATGTTCCATTGCAAAGATCAATTTGGATGAATTCAATGGTTTCGAACCGAGTGTCTACCTTCAGACATTTTGAAAACGAAAGTGAGTGATAAAAACAAAAGTAGAAATAATTTGGATGAATTTGATGGTTTCGAACCAAAAAGAAGAGTGTCTTCGGACATTTTGAATACGAAATAGGTAAGTGAGTGAATAAAATAAAAAAGTGCATTACTTCAATGGAGGGAATTCTACAGAAAATACTCGACAGACGTTAAATTTCAGGATAAGTTGAAAATCTAGTTGAAAAATATCTTTGGAATCTCTCAGTGATGTTACATTATGACCAGAACTGTAGTTTTCTCATCGTACCTGCAAATAGGAAAAAAGGTAGAGGAAATAAAATGCAATGTCATTATACACTATTATTTATTCAAAACATAAATCATTTACAATTATTGTTCTATATAATGGAAAATAATCACTAAATACATATCATATTGTCTGGAGCAATTTCCGAATTTCGGGAGCCAGGTGCAACGAATGTCTGCCATTTTCGGAAACAACTACTTTTTCCATAGGTCTCGACGAATTTCTGCCATGTTTTTTTTCTTCCTGTTGCTCTTGACACAACTATACTTTTATGTACATGTCAAAGTTTTTGCGGTACCTGCCATTGTTCAAGTCAAAGTCCTTGACTATGACGAGAGCATCGTATTGGCTTTGAGACCAACATTCCGAACACAGCTTTTTGAATTGCTCGAAAGTCATGTCGGGGGAAACATGTTCATCGAAAACGTGTCGCAAGTTGATTTCGTCCTGTTTGAAGAGCGCAATCATATTGCAATTGTCACGTATGAGCTGTTTGGGTACTTTCGAATAAGTCTGACAGAGATATATGGCATCGATGTGTTTGTGCCTGCACATTGAGAAATATTCGCGAATTTTCTGCTGTCCATCACAGGCCACATCGTCAAAGATGAATATAGAGTGAGACCGAGCATCTTCCATAGAGATTATTTCATCGTTGTCTCTGTATGGGAAATAGCCCACATCTTCTACACCGCTCAGCACTTCTTCTAGGAATTGATACTTGGGCTGGTACAAGGATTTCGAATAGACGTAGATATTTGCGAATTTGGGACCATTGTCATTCGCCAACAACGACATCACAAGGTTCGTTTTTCCTGATCCGCTAGGACCACAGATAACAGCTCGAAAGGAATTTGGCAATAGGTTACCATGTTTACTTCCCCCTCCATCACCACCGCCCCCTCTATGCCCCACATCGTAAACATCAAAGTTCTCGATGGGAAGCATGTGCTCTTGCTGAACGATCTCCATGTTTTGATCGCAATCTACAGGGTGGTCGTTATTTATCTTCTCTTGGGTGGCTATCCTTTTCAGTCCTTTACCCTTCTTCGATTTCAATTTTCTCTGCGGTGGGAATATCTTGGATATTATGTTCTTAGATTTCCAAGACCTATTACCATTAGTTCTTCCATCAGATCTTTTGTGTGCATTAGTTAGCATCAAAATCGTTTTATAGTTTAGAATATCCTGTTCGGTGAAATTTGTGGGTTGCTTTTTGGTTAGGAGTTCTTTCAACCCGTCGGTCAGTTCATAGGTATCTCGACCCAGTTTTAAGGTATTGCCTTCAATTTCTATTGGTTCTCTTCCAATGAAATACTTCAATCCGTTCAGACGGACGCCATAACAGTTGGGATCAGGTACTAGCATAGACATGTTTACACTTCAACGTCTCAACTGCAACTGACACTACCTGCCACATCAATCATGTTTATAGAAAAATCTCCCTATCTCGGTCCACCTCGGGACACATGGGGACACATGGGGGTACATGGGGGTACATGGGGACACATGGTGGTACATGGGGGTACATGGGGGTGCATGGGGGTACACGGGGGTACCTTGGGACACATGGGGTACATGGGGGTACATGGGGGTACATGGGGGTACATGGGGGTACATGGGGGTACATGGGGGTACATGGGGGTACCTGGGGGTACCTGGGGGTACCTGGGGGTACCTGGGGGTACCTGGGGGTACCGGAGGGTACCGGGGGTAACCACTTGCACATATCTCCATATATATATCCTCAATATCAGATATGAGCATGGACCGCCACCCCACCTCGAACCTCAGCCGAAATCTATATAACTAGTGATGTCATCACCGTGACGTCAGTCTTCATGTTGGTGTACGAGGGTGAAGGTGTGCTCAACAGTCTGATAAACAAGCTCCCGTTCGAAGCTCATCTCCTAGGTGGCTATCAGTATTGTGGACGTAAGTTTCATATACCTATAGTATTTCGGTGTCATCGAATACAATTTTTTTTTAATTCGGTGCTCTCGAATGCATTTAATTATTATTATATTATTATTACAGCTGGAACAAGGCTACAAGAACGGTTAGCACGAGGCGATCCCGGTATCAATCCATTGGACGTTGCTTGCAAACATCACGACATTGCTTATTCGCCTCGGCAACACCCCTCAATTTCAAATATGAGTATAGACCACCACCCCACCTCGAACCTCAGCTGAAATCTATATAACTAGCGGTTAAAAACAATGTTTATATATATATATATTATATATATATATATATATATATATATATATATATATATTGTTTGGTGATTCTTGGGGTTTTGGTTCGTAATGAATCGCTATGTATTTAGAACCTTTTTATTGATTTTTTTCCTTTATTTTTATAGTGAAATACTGGCTAACGTTTCGACGGGGGTTCCCTCGTCTTCTTCAGAGCATATTTTGGATTCTGGAATGGAGTTGGTGCTGTTTTTTTATTTATTTGGGACAACAATGGAAATTTCTTACCTTTAATCATGATTTCGGATGGAAGCAACTTGGCTTAGTTTGCATTTTCTTCGTTTCATCTTTTCTGATGGTCTCGAGGATGATTCAAACACGTTAAAACTATTTTTTGGGACGTCAACACAGTGGATATATATATTTTTTCGTAATACACTGCTAAAATATGACGTGGCCGTGATCATAGTAGGAGTAAACAAAGGATTGTATGGTAGTGTGGCATTTGCACGCTGTGTGGTGTATAGTTCGGCTTATGATCGTAGGTCCATGTTTAACTCATTTTAAGATATGTTGCGGTGTGTATATACTAGATGGTGGGTGTGTTGTTTATGTTTCAGACTAATTTGGGACGGAGGGCTTTTGTGTAACCGGTTTTAATAGGTTGAAATAGAATTTGTTTAGGTGGTTTATTTCGGTTTTGTCATTTACTCAGTTGGGTGTGTTTTTTATGTATATCATTTCTAATATTTCCCTTTTGTGTTTATTACGTTCTGTGCAGAGCACTTTCTTCTCGTCGTGTAGTGGTTTGTTTGTGTTCATTAAGGGCGGTTGAAGCAGTGCGGGCGTATTTGTGGGCACGTACTCGATTTTCTAGGTATTGCTCGGTTTGCCCAATATAAACTTTATTGCAGGTGGTTTCTTTGCAAGGAATTTGGTGAATAACATGTATTTTTTTGTTGAGTGGGATGTCCGGTTTTGGCCTTGAAATTTTTTTGATGAGTTTTGTTACTTTTGTGGCTGATTTTCATGTTGAAGGGTGCTAGTGCGTGCGCTCCTTTTCCTGACACCTCCTTTGTGTAGAGGATGGATGTTTAGTGGGGATTTGTGGGTTTTGTTTTTATTTGTTTCGTTTTGATTGTAGAAGGTTTCTGTTCGTTGTTTGAAAAATGAGTTTAATGATTTTTCTGGGTAGTTGTTTTTAATTAAGGCTTTTTTGGATCTGTAAATAGCGTAAGGGCGTAGTTTAGGATCTGATAGTTCGATTGCTCTATCAGCAAGGCCGATAATTACAGATTTTTTTTGGGATAGAGGGTGGTTAGATTTGTAATTTGAATACCTGCCCGACCAAGTATTCTTTGTATACCATTCAGTGGTAATTTTGTGGGGTCGCGAAAATTTATGTTTGTTTTCCCTCTTTTTCAATTGTAAATTAGATTTTTGGGTGGTAGGCATTGAATACTGATAGTACGTGGTCACATCTGTTATTTGGAGTGAGGAGTATGCAATCATCTACATATCTGAAGAAAAACGGTAGGTTGAAATTTAATTTTTTAATAGATGAGACTTCCAAATCTTCCATCACAATTTGTGCTATGACACTAGAAATAGCAGCGCCCATTGCACATCCATCTATTTGTTTGTGAGATTTGTTTTCGAATTGGATGAATGCGGATGAGAGGGTGTATTCAATTGCGGTGAGAAATTCTTCTAATGGTAAGGGGGTGTGGCGTTGTATCTCAGGCCATTTTTTTGTGATGATAGATTTTGCAAGGGTGGTAGGTATATTTGTGTATAAAGAGACGACATCTAGTGATATAAGTATATGATTATTTGGGATATTTTTTTGGTTCATGAGGGATCTGAAATGCCATGAATCTTGTATGTGGTGTGGGTTCTGTCTGGTTATATTGTTGAGGATACGAGTGAGGAATTTTGAAAGTTTTTCAAAAGGTGATTGGATACCTGATACGATGAGGCGGAGCGGAGAGCCTTCTTTGTGCAACTTAGGGAGGCCATATATCATTGGTGGGTGGGCATTTTTCATTTCGAGGGATACGGCTTCTGGTTTTGTTATAAGATTCATCCTCAGCTATTTATTTATTAAGTCGTTATTTTTATTTTGCATTATGTTGGTTGGGTCGGACTTTCAGACTTCAACTCAGTGTAAGTGTTTGTATCATTAAGTAGTGTTTCCATTTTCTTGTTATATTCGGTGCTGTTCATGACTACTGTTTCATTGATTTTATCTGGTTTCAAGATTTTCAAGTGTGGATTGTTTCTTATGAATTCTCTGGTTTGTTTTACTTTATTGTTTAAGATAGTCTGTTCATGTGTGTGTGAAGCATGATATATATATATATATATATATATATATATATATATATATACATATATATTGCAATAATAATCTGGAATTCAGGTTACGATCGGGATGACCTTAGGAACTCGCAGTGAGAATTTCTTGTTCTGGTTGCAACCTGGATATCTGTAGAAACTCGCAATATGAATTTCTTATTCAGGTTACGGTCGGAATAACTTCAGGAACTCGCATTGAGAATTTCTTGCTCTGGTTACATTCGAGATAACTTCGCATAAGATCCTAATTGTAATCTCCATATATATATATATATATATATATATATATATATTTCACCATTAGCATGGAGTAGGAAAGAATAAAAATCATTCGTCACTTCAAGGGAAGTATTTTTCCAAACTATGTTCAAAGACCCACCATTAACATCTGGGCCTTTGAAAACCATTCACAGAAAATCATTGTAAGATCATCTAGAAGGATCACTGTGGAACAGGAACGCCACGATATGATATGTGTGCGACGGGGACTATGGAGCAAGTATTCGTGGAGTATAGACAGCAGTAGCAGTTGACACTATGGGGTCGTTTCTACAAAGAGGAAATATAAATGAAGACCTGATGTGGTGATTGACTATTTTTTTGAAATGACCGAAGAAGTAACTACTACAAATGAGAAAACTAGTCCTCTGTCAGATACTTTCATTGAGTTACATTTCGAATAAAGGCAAGACCTTGAATCCAAATTATGGCAGGTGCTGATGGAAATATTGATCAATAAATACAATTTCCGCAAAAAAATAGTCCAGAACAGAGCGAGGACATTGAATTCAGCAGTATTCGAAGAGTGGTGATGGTGTTACATAAATAGAGACCTCATATTGCTGATACGTGAGACCTCATATTTCTGAGACGAAGGTATCCGAAACAGATCAACTCAGGCTAGTGGAAAATTATACTAACAAACCTATCTATTGAAAAGGTTCGAGAAATATTCCAAAGCCTTCTATGAGGAATTTTCGATTATTCCATTCTTGTATATTCTATATATAAATTCTCAACCCATTTTCGTGCTCACCTGAAAAGGGTGAGTAATTATGAGACCGACTAACTCAATGTGCCTCTGCTATCAACTTGCTTGTAAACGATCTGAGTGAAAAAAAATTGATGCATTTACTGGAGTAACAATATTTTATCAAAATATGATTGACACATAACATCGATAATGTCACAATTACCTCATCGTGCATTGATATTAATGTGGAAAAGTTTGGAAGGATCATTGTTCATGATCCCCCAGGCGCCTATTCATATTTAAGACCAGTTTCACAAAGGACCGATGATCAAGACTGACGATCCGTCCAATCCGCTGCTTCAAATTGATCGTTCACATGTCCGCGTATCATCGGTCGACCGTTAAAAAATGCACGAGCGTCGGTGTAGCCCATAGAGAAACTAAAAATAAAGAGAGTTGTCAAACCTGCAGTAAAAGTTGGCACCACGATTAGACAGTGGCGACATATCTCGCAACTGGCCGAACTGAGTACAGTTGGTAAAACTGATTGAGATAAGGCGGGTTTTTCAAATGTGTTACTTTTATATGATTGATATGGTATATATTATATAAGTGATCGATTTGCCATTCTTGTATTCCATATGAATGGTTGTATCATATGAAATACAGGAATGGCAAATCGATCACTAATAAAATATATACAGTAATCGATTCGTAGAATCTGTTAGTTCATTCGTGGTTAAAATAAAGTTTCAAAGTAAATCTTCATTTCATGATATCAAGAACAAAATTAAAGATCTTATAAAACAAGAATAATAAGTTGAACACTATAAAAACACATTTTATTGTATCTAGGACAAGGTACAACTACAGACAAAAAATAATAAAAAAAACAAAAATTAAAGATCTTTTAAAATATGTATGATAAGTTGAAAACTATAATTCTTCAGTCTTCATCAAATCAACCAAAATAAAAACAAATTACATTTACAACAAACCTTCAATAATTTTGTCCATTTATTAGCACAAAGGAGAACGAGTAGGTATACTTAACAAATACTCCAGTTTGATGATAATCTTCGTACTTCCTCAAATGGTGATAGGAAATGGAAACTGATGGACGGAAATAAGTATCAGTTTGTGAACAAATTTCTGCAACTGATGGATGGAAATAAGTATCAGTTTGTGAAAAGCAGCTTATATTTTACCTTGTGAAAGAATATTTCGAGGAATTTCAGCGTCAACTCGAATAACGAAACATTCCATTTTCGACGTCGGGTTCATAATTCAAGTCCATAGTATAATTTCTATAATTAATTTTTCGATGACAATTAACAGTGAAATTATTCTGCAATTATTACGTGGTTTGTCATTTTCTGACAAATGTCGAAATTGGAAAATTATCATGTCAGTCGTCTGTTTATTGCGGGCAGCGCCTCCATGCGCGACTGGCCGTACCAAAAACTTGGTGGTCAAGATCGCCAATGTTTCAAACAGTCTCTTTATTTTTAATTTGTCTATGGTGTAGCCCGTGGCGTGAGTGGATCATTGGTTGGAGTATGAGTCATTTGATTGAATAGAGATTTTCACATGCACGCGTATCATCAGTTGTGGTTTCGATGCAGTATTGTCTCGTTGTCATTGAGCAAGTTTTAAAACGTTTTCCTGTTTTTTTTCGTGATATGTGCAACACAAAATAGCAAGAGGTAAAGAAAAATGTTGTTTTGATCCTGAACCAAGAATAACATCACTAGAATAAAAACCATGACTGAGATACATCTTGAAAAGAGTACAAAAATCGTGATGCGAAAAATAAAGCTTGGGCTGAAATATTGCCGAAACAATTTTGAAAATTAGGATATTGAGCAAAACCACATGCAATTTCTAGCCATTGTTTTTGTTTGCCTTTGTAGACATAAATGATAAACCCAAATACTTCTCGAATTTTGTTCCTTTTTTTCCTTTCTATCAACCTTTTTACACACAAGGATGGTGTGTACTTCTCACATACATGTTGACGACTGATGATCGGTGGCGACCGATTATCCGCACTGATAATCGGTCCTTTGTGAAACGGGCCTAAAGTACAAATGCATTTCCATTTTCTCAAAATAACCCATATTGCTCTTCACATCAGACTGGTGATCCAATGATCGTAAAACAATATCTAAGGTTGGATCAGAATACGTGTCCAACCTCCTGCTCAGAAGGAGGAATTATATGTCAGTGAAATTTTGATTAGGTGCGGACTACTAATAACCGTCAATTCTGTCATTCTCCTCTCCTTACAAAATCTATCAATTCACTTCACAACCTGTATTTCAGTTTTCATAAGACAAAAATTCCAGAAATTCTTTTTTTTTCTCGTTTGACCAGGGATACTTCCTCCAAAGATCCACCAAAACAACTGGAATTGTCAAGAAAAATTGAGGGTTTCAACCAATTCTTGTTAAAAGAGCTGCTTGATATAATGGGTCTCTACAACTCATTGCTGCCAATGAAACAAAAATTCAGTGATATTACCTAGAAATTACCTTGAAAAATACATAAGAACGATACGAGTGAAAATAAAATAAAGCACGTGAAAATGATATCCTTCGTCATATTCAATCATTTTACAATCGAAACTAAATCAAATCACAGAAATCTCAATTCGAACTGTGAAAATGTTACCCGTTATTGCAGTTATGCACCATAATACAATTCACCATTGGAATTCATTGAAGTACACAATTCCTGGAGTAACTCCAGAAATAGTCATTATTCAAAATTTTATTAGTTTTCCTTGGATGTCTGCATCCCAGATTGAAATAATCACAGAGGATTCGTTAAGTGAACCTCGAATAAATACAGTCATTAACTTAATTTTCGACGTAATATCAATATTGACGGAACCTAATGAATCATTCCATGTTCTGCCCCAAGACAGAGAGAAACACTGGTACTGGAAATTCCACAGCGAGTATATTTGCTGAATATTTCATGACAGGCTACTTTCAAGCCCAATTTATCCGGATTCAAAATATGGTAATAGAGAAATCATACTCGAAGTCGAGTTCGAATGTGATATCACCTGAAGATGACAAATGTGACTTGGGGACCTTCTGTACAATACGATGATATACACCCAAAAAGCAGGTCAATACATTACATCCGCCAAAATCTACGAAGGAATTTTGTAAATCCAGCTTTGTGCTTTGGCACAGTTGTAGTCCTATATGAGATGTGCATTTCAAGACAAAAACTCAAATTCAAGTAATTGAGACAACAAATGCGCCCTCAAACGGGGCCTATTTTGCTTCCAGAGTTTTCTTTATTGTTTTATTCAATGTCGGCTTACTTCTGTAACAAATGCTCAACACCGATGCCGGTGAGCACACTTCTCTGAACCAGTGAATCCTCTAGTGTTTCCAACCAGACTTATGGATTTTAAATGAGCTAAATATCTATGAATTTGGAACCGCCATCTTAACGTCCCTCCGAAGGACGGCATATCTATCGTCATATTTCGTGCACATTGATATAAATCCCGCAGCTGTGAATATGGTACTATGCTACAGTTAATGGGGACATTTTCAAACGGCAGTCTTTCCTAGCAGGTGGTCACCCATACAAGTTCTAAGCACGCGCAGCATTGCTGTTACAGATATCGATAAGAATCTCGTAAACCTGACCACCTATTCCTGGCATACACCGAGCCGCCACCATCAGGACGGTAAGCTGGATGCCGGACAATATTTTTCTTTGTACATATTTGTTATTCAGTTGTATATATTGGGATAAATTAATTTTATAACAGAATGGAAAATGAACGTTTTGAATTGAATGGAATTGACCAGCCAGCCGGTATACCCTCGTGAAAAAGTCATTGATAAAAGGTTTTCAGAATCTGAAGTCCTCACAGGGTAACAATTTTGGATTTGATGAAATTGTGAAAAAAATCATTTGATTTTTGATTTGACAAAAAATACATTTTAAGAGAAAGGATAACAAACAAGAATTTTTGGTGATTGGAATAATTGTAACAAAGGAACAATAATTTGAAAAAAATACTCATCCAACATAAATGAAAATCCTTATTGTTCATAGTATGTGGCCCATTTCAATTATTCTTTCTTCAATTGAATACATTTCTCAATTCTTTCACGATTATGATTGGTTACTCTTCTTAGCTCTGGAATGGTGATTTTGCGATATTTTAGGTATTCTCGATTTTATGTCACTATTTTGTGAAGTTTATTCTTCAGTATTCCCCAGAAATGAATATCTTATGTGGAAATATGGGGGACCTATGAGGCCAGAGTTTGAAAAGACTATTTCTTCTTATCAATCGCATTGGGAAATGTTCGTTCAACTTATTACGAACAATTCTGGAATAATAGATTGATGAACCATCTAGCTGAAGAAACATTTCCTGTGTGGAGAAATATTTTCGATTGTATCCCATAATTTCGTATCGATAAACGCTCAGCAAGTTACAACAATTATTCGGTCTCCTGAAATTTTTCCAACTTTATCTGAATACTGATCTTCACAATTAATAACCCAATGGAATGATTCAATGAATACCCTACACAAAACAGCTCCAGGATTTTCAACATTAGTTGTTATATTCTGTGAATGCTACACAAACATTAACATTAAACATAACAAAAAGGGCTTGTCGCAGCAAATTTTTCAAGAGGCGTGAGGGGGCAGGGGAAGGCTTGTGATGTTGTTCTAAGGCATCAAGCACGACCTAAAACGAACGGATCAGTGTTTGTGTTTGTGTACTTACACGGCCAAAAAAAAAGCTGTTAATATTGGGCAGGAAAACGCAGGAAGTGGAAAAGCTTGTCGAGAAAATGACCAAAGATGGCGTTATCAAGGAATCATCGAGTCCATGGTCCGCCCTGATGGTACTAGTTTCCAAAAGGATGGATCCACAAGCTTCTGTGTAGATTATAGAAAACTGAATGACGTCATGAAGAAGGACACCTACCCATTTCCTAGAATCGACGACACACTGACCACATTGGCAGGCTCGTAATGGTTTCCAACGCTGGAACTGGCCAGTAGGCATACATGGAGATGACAAATGAAAGAATGCGTTTACCAATGGTAGCGGACTGTATCAGTTCATCGTTATGTCTCTGTAATGCTCCAGGATGGGAAGGAATTTCGAATTACATCTGACCAACCTGTGCGAAGTTTTCGAACGTTTGAGGAATACCAACCTTGAGCTGAATCGCCAGAAGTGTTCCCTATTCATAAGCTAGTGGATTTTTTGGGCCATACAGTCTCAACAGAAGGAATTCTAACAAATGAATCGAAAATACAGGCAATTCGTGACTGGCCGGGACCGAAGGATAAGCACGACGTGAGAATAATGTTAGGCCTTGGTACCTATTGAAGGATTTGGAGGCATCGCAACCCCTCTACATAACTTGACAGAAGGTCGAGTCAACTTCCATTGGTCAATCGAATGTGATGAAGCTTTTCGCAAGTTGAAGGCTGCGTTTTGTCCAATATTGGCATACCCACAGCAGAACAGCCTGTTCATACTGAACCCCGATGCGAGAAATACCGGACTTCGAGCTGTGTTATAACAGGTGCGAGATGGTCAGAATAAAGCTACTATAGCAGGGTGATGTCTGGGACCGAGAGGAATTACTGTGTTACGAGGAAAGAACTTCTAGCGATAGTCGGGGGTAAGATCACTTCCACAATTACTTATGTGGAAGGAAGTTTCTCATTAGGACCGATCACGCGGCCCTGAAATGGCCACTGGAGATGAAAATATAGAAATACAAATAGCTAGATAGATAGAATAGCTAAACCAGTACCATTTCAGAATAAAATATCGCCCAGGACGACTGCATAGTAATGCGGATGCCTTATCTAGGAGACCATGTCCAAAAGCCTGTAAGCTAAGCTACCAGCGTATCGAATGCCATGAAGGAGTCACCGATATAAGACGCACGAGGCTGTTAACTGAAGATCAATGGACTACCGCACAAATGAGACAGGACCAGGAAACCGATCCAAACGTTGGGGACTTTCTACTTTGAAAAGATGGTGGAACCGACAGAGATATTTCAGAGATCCCATCTTCAAGGAAATGTTGGCCCAAAGGTATCCCCTTGTTGTGCAGAATGGACTACTTAAACGGGTATGGGAATCAGCTGATGGGAGCTCATCAATTTTTCAATTGGTTCTGCCCAGGAAGAGGATAAGTGAAGTCTTGAAAGAAAAGGAAAATCAGGAGGACATCTGGGAGTCAATAAAACCTTGGACAATATCAGGCAGAGATCATACTGGGTTCAATGTAGAGACGATGTGCAGAAGATATTCAGAGTGCGGCGCCACCAGAAGTCCCAAAACAAGGTCCAGGGGTGGGATGAAGAAATACAACGTAGGAGCACCTTTCGAATAAATCGCAGTTGATGTAGCTGGACCCTTTCCCCAGACGAACGATGGCAACGAATACATCCTCGTTGCCATGGACTATTTCAGTAAATGGGTGGAAGCCTATACCATTTCAGACCAGGAAGCATCCACACTAGCCAGCTCATAAGTGGGCAACATGTACAGATGGAGCTACATTCCGACCAAGTAATAACTTTCTAGACGAAGTTATTCAAGAAAGTTCGCGTGCTGATGGGTATCAACAAGACCAGAACCATGGCGCTTCACCCCCAGTCAGATGGCATGATTGAAAGATTCAACCGAACTATGGAAGAGCATCTTTCCAAGGTTGTGGAAAAATATCCAAAGGACTGGGACAGACATCTTCCAGCCGTCCACGATCCAACCAGCATTATTTTCGGAAGGGGAAATTCGTTTGCCCTGTGATTTGGTGTTCGGATTACCAGGTACCCAGGTGGTGGACACGACTCTGCAGATGAACTGAGGAATAGCCTGTTGAAAATCCACGAAACAGCTCGGAAGAGGTTGATACTGGCCAGTAACAGGATGAAAGCTCGATATGATTTGAAAGGATCGGGAGGATTCAAAGAAGGCAATCAGTTTCGCTGTACAATCCACGTAGAAAAAAAGGCGTATCTCGCAAACTGACACCGTTTTGGGAATTACCGTACGAAGAAAAGAAGACGATGAGCGACGTGGGTTACAGAATCCAGCGCAGCCCTGGGACAAAGATGAAGATTGTTCATCTCGAAAGATCGAAGCCCTATCATAGTGAACCAATGACTCCTGATCGGGACGATCACAATTAGAGGGAGGGAGAGTTACGGATATTACTAAAATGGTCCCGAGTCCGCCGCTGTGCTATTTACCGTTAACCCAGATTCATTGGCCGAACCATCGGGAGTTTCCAATGACATCATCATCGAGAAAAAGCTAGTAATAGCATTCTTGGTTTCGGGAATTCTGGAAATGTTGGTTTGACTAGATAGGTACACGATAGAGTTCAGTTTATGTAATGATGTTATTGCAATTCGTTCATTGTTGTCAATTGTGTTTTTTTTTTATGTTCTGGTTCCCACGAAAAGGGATATCCTGTAATGTTCAGAGAACATCGTGGGAACCAAGGGAAAGAAGGTAGGAGTTGGTGTTCTTCTTAAATTTCTGGAGTTGTATGCCTCGGGGAACACCTCCCTAGGCAATGAGTTCCAAAGCCTCGCTGTTCGTTGGATGAACGAGTCTTTGGAAAGTGATGTTCTGCAGGTCTCCAAAGTGACCACGAAGGGGTGTGATGACTGAACTTGACGGGTTAATCTCGAAGAGATTGCCAAAGCAGGAACGATTGTTGATATTTCAGAAGAGCATCGCCCATGAAAATATCTATAAAATAGAGACAAATCGCCAACTTTTCTACGGTGTTCCAGACAAGTGAGCGAGTTTGTAGCGAGGCATCACCGACGAGACGAATTGCCCTTTTTTGGACAGAATCCAATAGCCTCAGGATATGTTTAGGTGCCGCGCTCCAAATATGGGAACAGTATTCCAGGACAGGTCGGATCTGTGCCTTATAGATCATAAGCAGCTGAGTGGGGGTGAAATAGCTCTGGCACGAAACAAGAACCAAGTTTTTGGGATGCACTTTTGGCAATGGACCTCACGGATTTTCCCAGGAAAGGTTATTGCTGATGGAAACCAAGCAGGAAAATAGATCATAAGCAGCTGAGTGGGGGTAAGAATGCTGTGTTTTGTTTGCATTGAATTCTACCAAGTTATTAGATCCCCATTCGAGAATTGTTGCTAAGTCCATATTTATATTATTAACATTTCTTCCTCGTTCATTTCTGGTTTCACGGGCTGATATAGGGGCCCTGGAAGAGAAAGCGGTATGGAGGGTACTATCATCGGCAAAGCTGTGTACTGGACATGAAGTTGCTTTCAACAGGTCGTTGATGTGAAGTAGAAATAGTGTTGGTGCGAGAATAGATCCTTGCGGAACACCAGCATTTATGAGTAGAGTGTCAGATGAAACTCCATCGACCACTACATGGAGAGACCTGTTTGAGAGAAAACTGGCAAGCAGAGAACACAGCTGATGGGGCAAGCCATAAGACGGAAGCTTGGCGAGGAGTCCCTGGTGCCAAACTCGATCGAACGCCTTGGAGATATCTAATGCCACAGCCAAAGTTTTTCCATACTTTTCAATAGATAGCTGCCATATATGTGAGACGTAAGCGAGCAGGTCACCAGTTGATCTCTGATGGCGGAAGCCATATTGCCTATCGTTGACAATTCCTGAGTCTTCCAGATATTTCATGAGCTCGATGTTGATGGCTTTTTCCATGACCTTTGAAATAATAGATAGCAGTGCGATAGGTCTGTGGTTAGTAAGAGACCTAGTACAGTGTATAGCGAGTATTTGGAACGGTAATTATTGTAGTGCAGTATTGTGTTGTATTCAAAGTGAAAATAAAACGGACATTGAAAGGAAATCGTTTCAATAAAGAAGGAACCCCAGTTTCGTAATACCGTATGGCGAATCAAAAGGTCTTGTAGGGACAAGTGGACAGCTATTATGTAGCAGATCCACTGGAATCTTCTTCCTGTATTATCATCAGGGTATGATACAATTTGCCAAAAGACCCAAGTGTCATCAGATGATTCTATGGGGTGGAATTTTCAGTGGATCAATCTGAGGTGCAGGAGCACATATTCCAAGACGCAGTAATTCCCAGACTATCGAAAGGTCTCCACACAGGACTTTCTATGCGCATACAATCATATTGCGGCTCTGCTATTCTATACATTCTCCGTAATCAATAAAATTTCCACTCTTTCATTTCATAATTTTGGAATGATAAAATGAAACACTATAAGATAGGTACATCAAACTTTCTCATGGAAACTGTCACAACCTGGTTGTTTTTCCAATGTTACCGATGATATCATTGTCGATAATTCTTATAGTTGAAATTTACTTCTCCAAAGATATCATACATTTTGGTAGAATCAAGCTACTAGTCGATGGATGTCTGTATAATGTGATAATAAAATGTATCAGGTTCCATTTGAAATCAGTGATATATTTCAATACCCATAGTGATAATCTAATCATTTCAATAAACCATTCATTTACTTTTTCATGAAGGTAAATTTCTCTGGGGATTACTCGAGATTTTTTTTTGTCAATGTTCGTCCTTTTCAAGTGAGTGAATGCAATTGAGTTATACAAGATGTGGAAGTGCTTTCATTTCAGCTGAGAAAGCTGATATTACTTTCGATTCAACTCATTTATATGTACGAATCACACGTATCCTGACTTCATAGCATCCATAAAATTGAAAACCTACTTTATTGCAATGGTAGACTGTTTCCACGTATCGTGGTTCCAGTGTATTGGGAAGTATGCTTCAATACTGAATCATTCGTTGTGATTGACAAAATTCAGAATTCAAGTAATTTTGTTATTAAAATAATAGGGCAAATTAGAATTAGTTCCTGTGCCTCAACACAATTAGATTGAATTTTTTCAATTTGTGAAAGGTTGTTGAGGATATCGTGGAACTTAATTTTTTCACTCACTAGGAATGAGCTGCTATCATGAATGTTGAACTTCCATTATATATCATCTTCATGAAATAAAACCCAAAGACATAATGAGAACTTTATTATTATATTATATAAAAATACATAATTCATATTTTTCCATAATCGTTATCAAATCAAAATGGTTCCTAAATATATGTTTTATGATGATGGGATATCTCATAATATTTGGTACATACAGGCTGTTGGAGAAATGAATCAAAAAATCAATCATTTCTGGGGCTCAATAACGAAAACTGATAGATTCATTCCTCTCAGAATATTATTGCGAAATCCATTTTTATATTATTGTTCGTTTAACCCATGTCCTTTGCTCGCAAGTTCCAATGTAGTTGACGTATTCGTTTATTTTCCAAGCCTGTCAAAAATTGCGGCATTTCTGTGATAAAGATTTTCCATTTTTGCCGCATAGTCCCGGCTCTGCGTCCCTAGATCTATCACCCTTTTGTCCTGTTTTTCAAGCTGGTTCTGTTGACCTCTTGATCTATCAGATCTCTTAGCTGTCATACTGTAATAATTCAAAGATATAATAGATTTTTTCTCATTGAATGAAATAACCTTTCCTCAGTTTTGATGATAATATATCATAACTCATAATCCGAAATCTATTTGAAAAAGTTATTTCATGGGCATTTAAATCCTTCCACATCAACACGAAACAAGCCAAATCAAAACTAGTGATGAGTTTATTGTTGGAGGAGTCAAGCATGACAAAATTGAATATGTTCATTGTGCAAGAGCTCTGCAACGTTCACTATAAACAACTCAAACATACTATATACAATCAAAATCAAAAACATCGAAGGTAACAACAGAAATACATAATACAAAGCAAATAGAATATACTTCCCATGCCATTCTGAACAAATCTCACCTCGATCTCGTTTTCAATAAATAATTCATGTTATTTGGAATTCCAATGGAAACAGGATGAGGAATGGGCCTTCTGGCTCATTGTCATTGAATTGTAGCAGAGAACTATCAGGATGCCAGAAATTGCATGGGAGAATAATGCAAAGTGTCCGAACATTGTATCTCAGATTTTTTTTTTCTGTTTCAACATGTTGTTTTATTATTAATTGAAAAGATATACTTTTATGTCTTTCCTCATTTGTGAAAAAATCAGCTGTGTGTCACCCCAGAATTTGACCGGCACGGGTCGTGGGTAATTGGGGTTATTCTGAAACAAAACATTGATAATACATTTTTGGGACTGTACAAAGTCAATTTGATCGGTCAATTCAACCGTCAATTTACCGGTCAATTGACCAAGGGATATATTTGACCCAGTTAATTGAGCGGTCCTGCACCAAACGCGGGTAGTCAAAGCCCGGGTGAGTGGCCGTCTCGAATGGTAGCACCAGACTGGAAAACGGTGGAAAGCTCCAACTGCAGACTGAATTTGATTCCTTTGTTGTGTTGCTCCTTGCCGAATTCAGTTCTAATCCATCGAATATATTTTGAATAATTGAATGGCAGAGTAATGAAAGAGGGACCTCAATACGGATATTTTCGTCAATATCTCGATGTTTTTGTCTCACTATTTCATTACTTGACCACTCGAGGGGGCCGGTCAAGTGAAAATATCTGGCGAAGAGGAAGAATTGGATGCCAATAAACTATTACGAGATATGATTTTCGAATATTTCGTAGTCGCCATCAATATAGTCCTGATCCTGGAAAACGTGGAAAAAGAAATCGTGTACACTTCTACTGTTTTCCGCAATAATCCTAGAATTGTGTTTTGGCGTTGAAGAAATGTAATGTCATGCATCCAACTCACTCTAAGTGCAACCGTGCATTGATTTTTTGAATTCCAGAAAATGTCTCCTTGCATCAGGAACACGTAGCCTGTTGTCGACGCTGATATCATTCGCCCAGTCGGAATCACAATATCCGAGTATTTCTGAATTTCAATTTCTGACATATGTCAGCTAGGTCCATGGTCCCTTTCAGGTACCTGAATACTTTTTTAATTGCTAACTGATGTTCTCTTCCAGGATTATTATAGAACCTACTCAAAGATGAAACCGCAGAACAAATATCAGGCCTAGTAACTTGTGCAGCAAACATCAACCAACATACTGCTTCCTGGTATTTCCCATATCTTCAGTTTCTTTTTGATTTTTCGTAGTCATATCTTTCCATATTTTTTTAATTGTATCCATCGGTGTCATCATTGTGAAAAATCATCAAATCGTCCACATGAAGTGCTACAATGGGGAATTTATCTGAATAAGTGACGAAATAAACAAAGGAATCAACACTTGACTGGGTATGCCCAAATTCTACAAACTTAGAATCCTGTTTTATGTTCCAAATCCTACTTGCTTGTTGCAAACCGAAGAGAGATTTTTTTAGTCGACATACCATGCTGGGAACCATCTTGAAAAAATTCGGGATGGAGCATGTTCTTCCAAATTTCCTTGTAGAAATGCTGTATCTGCATCCATTTGTTCAATTTCGAAGTTGAATTTCGATGATGATGCCATCAAAAAACGAATTGGAGTATATTTCACTGCAGGGGAATAAGTTTCTTCATAATCCATTCCCTTCTTCTGAGCACTCCCTTTGATTTCGAATCGGGCCTTGTCGAGTTATCGTATAATTTTTATATCGGCATCTAGTTTTGTTTTGAACACCCATTTGTTGGTAATTGGTTTACGGTTTGGAGGAAGATCTTTCAAAAACCAAGTTTTATTTTTAATGAGTGCTTCATATTCCGCTTTCATAGGTTCTTTCCACAACTTCTGGGCAGTGCATCTTCAATATCAATGGGATCATCGTGTTCTGAAATCGTTTTAGCTCTGTATACAACAAAATTATCCATTTAAGACTGGCTAGATGCTATGGTGTCACACAATCAAAAAATTGCACAAGTAACCCCTTCACCATACTTATTCACACACCTATATGCGCATTTCGCTAACTAAGTAATCATCATCAGTAGGTTAACTATACTGGTTGACTACAGTGTAGTTAACCTACTGATGATGATAACTTGGTTATCGTAATGTGCATATAGGTGTGAAGTGAATAAGTGTGGTGAAGGGGTTATTTGTGCATTTTTTTTTGTTTTTTAATCATCCATGTTCACCGATTTTCGTATTCTTGATGACATTCGCAACGGTACATGTATCGATGAGCATGCAATTCCATTACATTTTCGTTATATCCAGCAGAATCGGAGGGAAAAAAATCAATTTCAGCAGATGACACATCTCTGACATCTGAAACCGCATTCTCTTTATCTTCTGAACTCATTCCGGTTGAAAATTGTATTTTCATCGACTGTCGATTCGAGTTCCATAGCGTTTTGACAAAAAATATGACATATCTACTCGTCAGCACTCTTTTCGTTTCGGGATCATACAAACGATAGGCTTCAGATTTATCACTATATAGCATCACACATTCTCTAGATTTTGGATCGAATTCTGTCCATTTCTGTCTAGAAACGTGTATCATTGTTTTTCAGCCAAACAATCTGATATATTTTGAATCGGGTTTCTTGTTGGTCCATAACTCTTCTGGAGTTGTCTCTTCCAAAACACGACTCGGAGAACGATTAATTACATGAACTGCAGTTGGAACAGCGTCAGCTCAAAATTCGGTATTCAACTCGGCATCAATAAGTATGCAGTAGGCTTTCTCCACAATGGTACGATTCATTCGTTCAGCTACCCCTGGTTCTGGTGTATATGGAGCTGTAGTATGATGATTAATTCCACTATTGCGCAATAGCTTAATTGCAGTATTCAGTCCCGTTGTCAGTTCGCAGTATTCTTATCTTCAACCCTCTTTTGGTTTTGGCAAAAAACTAGAAATCCTGAATTTTCTTGAAAACTTGAATTTAGTTTTCAAGGATATAAACGAACACTTTTCTGCTGAAATCATCAACCAATATGAGAAAATATCTGGCACCTCCTAAAGAATTGACAGATATTGGTCCATATACGTCTAAGTGGACTAACTCAAGCATTCGAGTGGAACGTGTTCCTACGCGATTGAAAGGCGGTCGGGTTTGTTTTCCTTTGGAACAAATGGTGCACTGATCTTCATCACTCGGTGTGAAATGTACACCACTCACAAGTTTTCCAAGTTTCCTGAGACTTTGGAAGTTGATATGCCTCATCCTCCTGTGCAACAAATTCTGATCCGGTTTTTTATGGATTGAAAAATTTGTCACTCGCGTTGGACGATCCAGTTTGAACATTTAACCTACCAAAGTAGATGTTGCAATTAAACAATTACGGGAATAATAAATTTTGCATTTTGTTCAATCGATTCTGACTATATTACCATTTTTTATCATTTGATTGATGGATAACAGATTTGTACAAAGATTCGGTACATATATGACATTCTTGACTGTAACATCAGTTATGCTTTTTCCATTGAATACATTTAATTTCACATCGCCAACAAATTCAACTGGCAAATGTGTGTTGTCTGCTATTTGAACTTTAGTTTAATCTGGTTTTCTTGGGTTTTCTAGTAGTTTCCTCCGTTTGGTCATAGGGGAGGAATCGCCAGAATCTATGAACCAATCATCAGAATCCAGTTGACCGACCACAAATGATGAGTACAAAATTGTCTCTCGTTTAGATTTATCTTTCTTCTCCGAGAATTTGCGAACACGAGATGAATGATCAAATTTATTACATAAGAAACATCTTGGCCCCTTTTCTATCGCATGGAATTTCTTGGTATTTCTCCCAAGTAACGCTACTGAATAATTTTCGGAGATATCTGGTTTCATATCCTGCATCAACTGGATCCTATTCGCATCTGCACTGATTTTTGTCCCGGAACTTTCCAATCTCATCATCATAGGTTTAAATTATTCCGCTAAACCTGCCAATGAAAGTGTTCCTATCCATTTGTCACCAATTTCCATGCCAATTCCCGATAATAAGTGTGCCGCAGAATAGATTTTGTTGACATAATCTTCTACAGATGAACTATCCTCTAATTTGGTACTAATTAGAGTTCTCTATAGACGAACTCTTCGGGTGAGACCGGAATTTTAAAAAGCACTTTGAAATTTTCCCAAACTTCTTTGGCAGTCTTTGCTTGTTGCACATGAGCATAGTTGATCGGATCGATGGATAGCATTATTTTAGATTTTCAACAACGTTTGTATAAAAAACTTCCATATATCGTAGTTTTCCCGACCTCTGAGCTTCTCGATCGTAGGTAGTGTTTGATGACATTTGAGTTTTCACTATGACAGCTACAATTATTGGAACGAAGTTCCTTATCGCGCGTTGCAAAAGGGGGCTAGACGGAATAAATTGAGACCAAAAGTTGTAACGACACTTTTTGCTGTAGTTGTAAACCGTGCGGCGTGCGCGTGTTTCTCTGTCTGTCTCTCTCTCTCTCTCTCATAGAAAACAAGCCAGTTATTTTCGTTTCGTCTTTCTATTTCGCATTGAACAGTGTGGTGTCGCGACGATTATTTTTTTTGAGTGTATACAGGTTTTTTGTACATGATAAATAATGAAAAAAAATAACAATAATGAATCCTGACAGTGTTTCTGCACAAGTTCCGGATATTGCTGATGGAGTTAGGTAAGTAGAGATTTTATACAGACAATAATAAATACTTATATATTTTAAGCAAGTACGCATTATAACCTCTCTTTACTATTATGCTAACCAAGTCATACGCGTTATATTCTCTCCATAATTGTGTGTTTAGCACGTGTACGCGTCATAACTTTAATAAATTTAAAAGCAAATTATATTTTAATATTACAATATCAATGCGTATGTACTAAAATTGAGTTTATATCACATTATATTTGTTAATAATAAAAAAAATATTATTATAATTAAAAAAAAAAAATTATTACAATTCCTTCACTGATTGATTGAAAGGAACTTCGTTCCATCCGGGTGTCCCTTGACACCTCTCAACTTTTTTCTCTCCTTTCACGGATCGAAATGCTCATTTCGCAAAACAAATATCTTATTTTTATCTGTGCGATTTCAGTTCTTGATTCGAGCGTGCTGGGACCATAACCTGATGAAATATACTATTTCTTATGCATTGAGCCAAGAATATTTCGATTAAAAAGAACAGGAATTGACTTTTTTGACGTATATGTAAAAACATCTTTAATTTTCACCACCAATAAATACAAAATACTCAAATATTAACAACATCTGGGTTACTGGATTTAGTTATCCATTCCAATAGCTACTTGTGGACCGAGGAGCGAATATGAGTACATCAGGACTTTGTATGACGCTTACACGCATACGGCAAGTAGCGAAATCTGAACACAATTGCCAAATAATTCGCCTCTCAGTCGACTTGTTCCAAAAAACTACATTGAATAAAACTGTATTAAATAAAGTGCGAGTCTCCAGGATTCTTCGTAAATATTCACTAATGGCTTATGCTCATTGATATTTTCTTTAGTAAATCAACGATCAACATTCCAAAAAATTATTGATACTATAATTGTGCTGCGTTTTCGAAGTTACCTATAGAAAAATAGTTCCCTAACTTGCACTCAGTAGAATTTCAGGTAAAATTATTTTCGAAAATTTCTGGAATCTACGTGCGATGAGAAACCCAGCACTTCATGATGATATCACCCTCGAAACAAGAATACACATCATTGATAAAAGGAATTTTTACCCGGGTACAGAAAAAAATTACGTTGGATGTTAGAGAAAAATACAAGTTTTGCAAAGTGTGTTTTTCTGATATTATCATCTTTATCACTCAGTTCATTACAAGTCCCATTATTTATCATTCTAAATTTTCGTAGTTTCCAGTTCAATGAAACAAAATGATCCATAAGAACTACACCTATGGTGCGTACTTTCCGCCGGACACTGTTTGCATAACCCTTAACTTGCACCTGGATATTGAATAAATCAAATAATATTGTTATCAACAGAAATAATTTTATCAGAACATTTCCTTCACTGGGTCCTGATAAAATATATTCTCAGCTTTCTCCTCATATTGACCCTATTTGTCGGAAACGTGATCATTACAGTGGTTTTATCATTTGGCGTGAACTTACATTCTCAGGGCAACAGGGAAAACACAAATAAAAAAAGCAGACACAGACTACGAGGTCGTAAAGCGCACACACTAACGGTTTATTCGACAAAACATTATCAACATCACCTTTTTTGTTTTGGCATCACGAAGCACAGGACACAAACACGATCACATGATCAAATATTGTTTTAAGATCGTACGTGTATGTTTTTTATACGGAATAAGTTATCTTAAGGGATACGAGGCTGGAAAATTCTCCCTGGAAGTTCTGGTCTCTTTATTACGTTCGGATAGGGATGAATATCAATATCCTTATTCCCGGGGATAATAATTTTTCTGTGAAAAAACGTACATGATTTACTGGGTTTATTATATTGTTGACAGGGTTCGTTCTACGAGAATATACGGGAATTGAAGTACAATATAATAGGCAACAAAGTATAACTGAGAACTCTCCTTTTTTTGTCAACACGAACTGAATGCATATTACACCACGAAGTATGGTACGTCTCCGGAATACCGTTTTGAAGATATCGTATTGAAATTCAGGACATTGTGATGATGCTTACATATGCCAATTTAAGCTGTTTCAAAACCAGTGAATTTGTCCTACGTTACAGAATTGAGGACAAATAACAATATGAAAAACTTTCAAATTTGACGGTAACAACCGTTCGCATGATTGGATGGCCAAAATGTTTCATTAGAAAAAAAACTAATAAATATATACTTCCTGTGGGGGCGTGAGGTACCTCTCGTCTCTTTTTCAAATTTTATTTAATATATATATATATATATATATATATATGTATATATGAATATATATATATATATATATGTATATATACATATTTATATATATATAAATATATTCAGTATGTCTCACCTCTCATGGGGTTGACCTGAGTGACATACACTGCGCGCCAGGGGCGATAGATATTTTTTATGTTTTTTTATTTTATTCATACACCATCCAACAGCTGAAGCCAATTACAGGATGGAAAGAATCAACAGTACAAAAATACATTAGATATAGTATAAATTAATCTATAGAATAAAAATCAAAACCATTCACACTATCAATTGGAGAGAGATATGCAAATCAGTACATACACTGAATAAAACTTCTTGTGATTGAAGAAAAAAGTTTATATACTGATTTGCCTACTACCAGTCAGTATAACAGTGAGAAATTCTACAGCAATGCTCTTTTTATATTAGCAACTTTACAATGGAGAATATCGAAGGAATCTTGAGAAGACATATAATCTGAACAAATTCTATACACGGGTGAGAATCGAAGTAAGTTAGAATGAGGTGTGTGAAAATAAAAAAAAGATTTATCTCTCACTGGCAATCGAGGAACATGTATATCAATAAGAGATATACCGATTTTTGCGAAAAATAATATAAGGGAGTAAGATAGGCTTAACATTTTCACGCATTCGTGATCTGGACATCAACCCCAGTAACAATCTATATTTTCGCTGAGAAATTTTCAATTCTGAAAAATCCGAATTAGTCTCACTTCTCATGGAAACACCGTATCCCCGTATCTGCCGTAATTATTGGAGTAGAATTCTGAAATTTTCACCATCGTTAGATAAACCAGAAAACGAGTCTAAATCTCTCCCGGGGTTGACCTGAGTGACATACACTGCGCGCCAGGAGTGAAAAATAATATAAGGGGCCAAGATAGACTCAAAATTGATTATTCTCGTTTCGAACATCCATGGTCTTAATGGATTCCAAAAGTTTTCACGACATTTCGAATTCTTGGGTCTGCAATCGTCTTCAGGTAAATACTGACAAGCTTAGGTGCTACTTACTTATTTATATGTTTGTCGATTAGATAATTGGATATATCTGTCGATTGGATGAGCACAAGAAATGGACTCAACGCGGAAAAACGTAAAAATCGAGAATTGCTGACCACGCCTGGATTGAGCATTATCAAATTCTATGGAACGACGCAAGTGTTCTACATAAAAAAGGAACATTGGTTCCAACGAAAGTTTAAAGGGATTGCCTACATCGAAGCCAATATCAACCAAGCGTTGAGATCAAAAAGTATGAAAACCACTATTTGCCCTTTTCAGTGCACTGCCGATTCGCGAAACTTCACGCTCCACCACAGTTCGCGAAATCACACGCACCATTGCACCGACAGACATATAAATAAGTAGGTATCACCCCAAGCGTGTCAGTATTCACCTGAAGACGATTGCAGATACAAGCTTTCAAAACTTCGTGAAAATCTCTCAATGGACGATGGACGTCCGAAACGAGAGTAATCAATTTTGAGAAGTGGGACAAATTCGGATTTTTCAGAACTGAACATTTACCAGTGAAAATATGGATCGTTACTCAAGTTGATGACCTGATCACGAATCCGTAAGAATTTTGAACCTATCCTGCCCCCTACTATTATTTTTCGAAAAAATCGGTATATCCATCGCCCCTGGCGCACAAAGAATGTCAATAAGAGTAGTTCCAGAAGAGATTCAGACTCATTTTTGGTATATTTAACGATCGTAAAGTTATCAATATAAACTCACTGAGGAGGGATTTTTGAAAATCCTGATCCCAAAGGGTTTAAAGTACCACTGGATGTTTGATGAATTTTTATCTGTGGAACTGGTTATTCAACAAAATCGATAAAATACGTTTTCATCCTATTCTTTGCTTGAGAATAAATTTTTGTCATATCTGAATTTGACATCCCAGTCGGTAAAAAATAATCCTATTATGAAACAGGTTTCATCTCAAAAAGAATCGGTAATGGGGAACCGGCAGAAATACGTTATTTGCATTTCATCTTTTCACTTGAGAATATATTTCGCAGTCTAGGCGGTGAAAATTACCCCTATCATGAAACATGTAATATCTCAAAGAGTAATGGAATGAAATATTGTATGAGGGTTACATTCCACCACAAGGTATTTACTGAGAGAAGTTTTTCCAAATTTGAATTTTCAAGAATTAAAACTTTCCCCTGAATAATTGACTGTTTTATCTTTGATAGTGCTAAAAAAACGGCAATAAACACTTCATTGTTATTTTTGCTTGAATAGGTATATTATTTCATGTCTATATTTAGCAGCCCATCTGAGAAAGTCTGCTCTTTTATAAAACAGGTTATATCCTAAAATACATCTATAATAAGGAAATAAAATTTCGTACGAGAGTTAAATTTCAAGAAACTAACTATTTCGGAAAGAAGAAATAGATTCAAAATAAAAAAATATTGTCTTGATGCATCCTACGCCGGAGGCTTCGGTTCGATTATTACAAGTTTTTATTGAACTTTATTTTTTGCTTTTTAGTGCATTTATATAAAAATTTGTTTCGACAGTTTTTTTAATTTTCTTTGAAATATTATGGTCATAGTTACCTCTGAGAATCATATTGAGTGAACAGCTGTAAGTAATTTTATTAACCAGTTAAGTGTCCATCTGAAAAATGTATACGAAACTTTGACTCGCCCACATTCTATTTTAACTGCATAGTCCGGTGTATGGAATGGTGGTGACAGAACTCTTTTCAGAATTTTATATGTATTTGCTCGACGATGTCAACATAGCGTAGACCGTAAACGGAAATACAGTCGAAGAGTCGTAGCCTGGTTTGGACTCAACATTGGCCTTAGCAAGAAGTGGGAGTAATATGGCAGTGGCTAGCTCAAATTTGGAATTGGAACCAGCTATATCACGAAAGAAGAATGAAGATTGGAACAAAGTACCAAGATATATGTATGAATTGGTAATTTCTGTTGGATGACCATTGAACGAAATGTGGAAGTGTGTTTTATAGGATCCACAATTTTGGATTTCCTAGTATTGAATAATTATCGTATTGAGTATTCCGTAGACCAATGAAGTTTTCGGAAGAGAAATATTCTGAAGATACTTCACAATCAAACGAATTGTTCAGGTTCCAATATTCATCTTATACATATTCCAGGGGTGATGAAGCATATTATATTTTCAAGTATGATAGCATTGTGTGTATAGTTTTCCAACAATATTTCGTCATATTTATCTACATTGGATAATATCGTTTCTCAGTTTTTCACAAAATAAAAGAATGATCCTACAAATATGGATAACAACATAATTTACAACGACAATGAGGTATAAATCGAGAACAAGAGTACGATTCGTTCCCTCTTCAATACTCATTCTCCAGCAAATGGAAGATTGTGATTGGAGTTTATCATCCAGTTGCAGATCAATCCATATCTGACATGAATATCCCCTTCATATTTATACATTGCAATAAACTGACATCCACTATTTCGTCTACAATATTTACGAATTATTGGACAACCTCCCAATATATATGTGCTACTGAGCTATTGCATTGAATAATGAAAACTGTTCAACAAAAAATTCAACCGACGAAAAGGTGGGATTAACTTCGAAGTATACTCTCTTGTAGCAACACGCCCACTTTCTATTTAGAAGAAAATGTTTATTCGTTTCTGAATCGATTACCAATTCACAGATACATGAACACATATTGGGACTGTCTTTCAGATGGCCCGACCCTTTCGAGAAAGGTTATTTCAAATATTCTTTGCAGAAAATGAGAATGGCGACAATGGCACGGAATAGGGCATTCCAAATCGGAGACAATTAGTATAGTTGGAAAAGGGTTGATGTATTTCTCAAACAGTTGTTCAAGAGCACCGAAATGTAAATAGAGAATGAAGTTAATTTATCTTCATCAAGTATCATTTCCTGTATGCAAATGATGAGTAACATAATATTTTCCGAATTTGATGAGATATGATAATTAGGTAACATATAGTATTGTAAGGAATAAGTAATATGAGGGCAAGAGAACCATTTTTCGTCCAATGAGTGTTTCTTTCTAACTCTCTCGCCTATAAGTATCAAATATTGTATTTTCCGACAAATAAATATTGAAAGGGAATGATATCGAGGGGACTGTTGAAAACAAAATGTAAGAACTTTAATAGACATAGAATGAATAATATTCTGTAAATATTCAGTGGTTAGGAAAATAATTGTCAAAGAATAGCGAAAATGGGAATAGCTGAAATCACCAGACTATTGGATATACACATTTGAATGATTTATTAATACGCTTAAAAGGCCTTGACTATCCTTGTATTCAAGTAATCGGGAATGGCCGGCAGATGTTAGAAGTGGAAAGTTGTTTAAGGGAAGCATATCCATGTAGATGGAAAGAGCGCTTGTTCGGCTCGAAGTCTTAGACGATACACACCTCTCTCAAGGCATTATTTTTTCTGTATATAGGCCTTGCCAACTTGAGTTTGAGTTATTCGAAATGTCTTATCATTTAATTAAGTAATTATATGATCAAGAATGAGTTCAATGTGATCTCATTACAATTTAAATGCCAATATTTCTAGTATGCATATCCGTTCCGGTGATTTAAATTAGTTAATATCGGGACCTAGTCAGAAAATGATTCATTGCTGAGCTAATAAAGTAATAGTTACGAAAATCACGTTGTTCCAGCGAAAGAATGAGATAAAATGATAAAAAGGAAAGCTGGAAATTTACTCAAATAAAAACAGAGTTCTCAAAGATTCAATGAGCCTTTTCGTAATTGAGAACCTGAAAATATCGATTCAGGGAGTGATACCAAAATCCGGAGGTCTGCAGTCCATGAATGATCCGGAGTCTTCGGAGTCACTAATCTCAGGTAAAGAAAATATTTTGGTGGTTCTTTAACAAATCAAGGAAATTTAGTTTCGCATCCGCTTGGCGATAAAAAGTAAATTGAATTTTCAGAAACTGTTTTTTTTGGGATTATTTTTTTAAAAATAATCCAGAGATACATCAACGCACCTTTTGTCACACTATGCTATGAAAAAAATTCTTTGAATCGGATAACCCAGTATAAAGTTATGCCCCGTAGAATCAGTCAACTGATGAAAATTCAGTTGGTGAAAAATTAATCCCCTGATTCCCTACCCTTAGGGGTAATCTTTCTTCAAATTCAAATGACCTCAACCTTGACGCATACTCTATCCAATAAAAAATAATCATCAGAATTTGATGATATTTTCCTCGATATGGATGTCCTTCCTCTTTGCCTGAATACAGGGAAAACTTAGCAGATTTTTGTTTGTATGATCCAAATTTCAAAATAATCGAGGGTAATATCATAAGTGCTAGGGGTTTCATCGAGGGTAATATCATATATGCTAGGAATTTTATCGCTCAGAAATTTTCGAGAAATCATTTTGCCAGGAAATTTCAGTGAGTGGTCTTATTATCTGAATAATCCACGAAAGCGAAGCTTGAGTGGTTTAATCTTTGATAATAAGGCCGCAAATTGCACGGGTTAAATTTCTCCTAGCACGAATGATATGAGATGAGAATATTGCCCGAATCACATTTGGAGTTGGATGAAATTACCAGAATTGATGTTATATTTGAAATTCAACGGGGAAAATTACAACAACTCTCGTTACAAAATTGGAGAAATCGTGTGTTTCGTTTCACGGATTCATTCATTCACAATGATCATTCACTGCTCGTAAACTTGCCCAAAAACCTATTATATATATATATATATATATATATATATATATATATATATATATATAGATATATTTTGTAAGGCAGAAGGACTTCGGTCGATAGCCTATTGAATTGAATTTCTGTTCGGTTCAATAAAGTTCCTTTTATTATTATTATTATTATATATATATATATATATATATATATAAATTTTTCACCAACAAATATGTTTGTATCTGAAACAGATTTGAAAAAGGCTCCTGCATACGGAATCGAGAAAAAAAAAATTTTTGACAGTGGTCGGATTCGAACCATGCTTTTTTCGTGGCCCGGTCCTCAGCTAACTGGGCCACCTCGGCTTTGTTATGACTATAATTTCGAATGCCTGTTGACTTTATGCATATACTAATCGAGTTTTGTGTGATTTGTGCTATTTTGAGATTTTTATGAAGTTGTGGTTTTACAATTCTTCATGGAATAATTCTAGCTCCGCGTGATGGTCTGGTTACCTACCCACTACTCCACAATACCCACTGATTGTATGAGAATATGGGAGTTATATGCTTCACTACTCGGCCCATTTAACAGTCTGTAACATGTATATATTTGAATTACAATATCAAATCACTCTATGAAGTGATCCCTCATTTAATCCATTTTAAATTTCCTATTTCCCTACAGGAATTGAGTTAAATAATATTTGAATTGAATGCGTTGATATATAACGACAGGTGACAGGACATAGGGTGGTGGTATCGAAAAACAATATCGAATCTACTAGTGTTTTTATCGAGAAACAATATCGAATCTACTAGTATAAACAGTATAAAATAGCGAGAAGACGTTTTATCACTATAAAACTGATCTGATAATATGAGAATTATATGATTCACTGCTCCACTTGGCTCATTTAACAGGACGAAAAAGGTATATATTCGAATTCCAATATGGAATCACTGTATGTAGTGAGCTCAAAATCCCTTAGTTAATGAATTTTGCATTTCCTGATTCCTCATATATAATATATGTATTGAATGCGTTGACATATAAGGACAAAGTGTGGTTTCATCGCAAAACAATATCGTATCTATCAGTATAAAACAGCGTTTTTTTATCAGTATAAAACAGCGATAAGACGTTTTATCACTATGAAACTGATCTGATATGTTCTCTGTTTGAAATTTCAGCCATTTGATTATCTCAAAAATAATGAGAGAAATAGTGGACTCTGAATTCACGAGCTATCAGTCTGGCTCAAACTAGACAACCCATTAAACTATGAATTCCATTCACATAATTTCTCATTGAAATTCATATTCGAGTGAAAGATAACTCGGCCATAACTCTTTCCTTATCAAATCTCATCCTGAAAACAAATTCAGCGCATGAAAGTTTGAATGAAACCTCAGTTCTGGCGGCTACCCAATAATTGAATTGTTCAATCCAATTACATCCTTTCCACATGCTTCTATCGGGAAACGTATATGCGGTGTGAATTTCGCTGCTCCTTAAATGCACATTAAATTGTACCCGGAGTGGAAAATTGACTTGGCTTCGCTTCAATAACGGATGGATTATTGAAAAGATTCTATGAATAGTTCGCGCACTAAGAGACGACTGGATGTGAAATTTGATATTTTTTCATACTGTGGTGGGATTTAAAAAAAAAGATTTGGCCTCGTAAGGGCGAGCAAGTGGAATAGCGTTGTTTATATATTTCAAGAGAGCTTAGTACGAGCCGGAATGTGATAGAAAGTTCCCAACTATTCTTTCGTAAGCATACTCCCAGTTATGTTAGTATGTGCGGGTTTGTTTTCGTCAATAGCCCCTGAAAATTCATAAGGAATTTGAAAAATAGAAGCAGTTTTCGATAAAATGAAGAAAAATTGCCCCCAAAATTGTTGTAAATATTATTTCTTTGAATTTCACAAAACTTCGAAATTTCCTATTAACCCAGTAAAATGCCAGAGAAAAAGCCCCTCTCATGGACAAAATTCAAGTGATCGGTTTCTCTGCGGTTTTATGTGGTTTTTGTGGTGCTGAATCCAAATGTTGAGTTTTGTGACGGAATTCCTTGGAACGTTCATAGATATTCGCAAAAAACAGCGAAATTTTTGCACCGTATTCAGTTTGTGACTCGTAACTTCAAAACTATGCATTTTATCGACAATTCAACTCATGTATGAAAAATCGCATATGCCACAGTGCAATTGTCAGTTTGACAGCGGCAAAAGTTAGCTGCAACTTTTACAGCGACAAATGCACTAACTATTAATTGTTACATAATATAAACACTTGTAAGACATACCAAGATGAGTAAGCCTGCAAAAAAAATCTAGAATGGGAAAACGATATAAAGAAGAATACAATATTTAAAAAAAAGGTTGAAAGCAAATAATCAGTCAAACACGAGGTAGCTGCTGTAAACCGTTAAGGAGTTCCCACGACAGTCTTCGATCTCCATCATCAGATCTCCATTATATTGAAGTGTCATCAGAACATTAGAATTCATAATTTTTGTTTACCCTGTATGCTCATTTCATTTGAGGTTCATTCGCTTGTTTTTCTTCCGCCGATAAACAGGACATCATTGTTATAAATATATATATATATATATATATATATATATAATGTAACGAACCTAGGCCGGACCTGTCGCCTCACGCGTTGCCATCGACAACGATGAGATCATCCCCGGAGATATTCGAGAACCATCCAGTCGCTCTGCCGCGGAAAACAACGGTCAATATTGGAAACAATTGGAACATGCCGGTCGCCAACTGCCAGAATTCGAAACATCGAGAATGCTGTATCGGAAATAAATAGGCAACCCTCAAGTGGAGTCGGAGAGTCTGAACGAACCCATACGATCGAGCTATACAGTGGCGTAATATAAATTAAGTTGTAGATTTAAGTGTGAAATAAATTATTAAAACCAAGTTAAGTTTATTTACGTTACAATTGGTGTCGGAAGTGAGATTTTGAAAATAAACAAGTGATCGTGGAGTGGATAGCCAGAAAAATAAATTGATAGACCTTTTTGTACGCCCAAAATAGACAGTGGCCCGGTTTTCGCGAAGTGGACAATTGTGCGTCGGAATATAAACTGATACACTGTTCGCGTGAAACAGAAAATAGACAGTGGCCCGGTTTTCGCGAAGTGAACAATTGTGCGTGGGAATATAAACTGATCCCGTGGAAAAGAATTCGCGAAGTGAATTTTTAACAAACTGATAAACTTTTTCGTGTGAAACAGACTGATACCTCGTCAAAGACAAAATGTGTTCAAGAAAAGTGCGCCTTGCGGATTTGAAGGTAGCGGAATTGAAACAGGAATTGGAGGAAAGGGAACTGGAAACAACGGGTAAAAAGCAAGTACTCCAGGAACGACTTGCAGAAGGACTTATACAAGAAGGTGAGGACCCCGAAACATTTTTATTCGAAGTTCCCGGAGGTGATTTGAGTCCGATAATAGAATCCTTGAAAGAAGAGCTGCAACAAAATTCGAGGACTTTGGAAGAAAATTCAAGAAGCCTGGAAGAAAATGCTAGAAATCCGGAAGAGAAGCTTGAAGAAAATTCTATAAATCTGGAAGAGAAGCTTCAAGAAAATTCTATAAATCTGGAAGAGAAGCTTTCTAGAAATCTGGAAGAGAAGCTTCAAGAAAATTCAAGAAGCCTGGAAGATAAGCTCCTTGAAAACACAGAAGGCCTAAAAAAAAATGTGGGGAAAAAAAAATGGAACCGTGAGGCAGAGATGGAAAGATGAAGGAAATAATCAGCGATGAAATAAAGACGGAACGAGGCAGAAATGGAAAAAAAAGGAAGAAAAGTAAGATGGAAAAGAGAAATAACACTGTGCCACAGCGATGGGTTCCGAAAATGCAATGCTGGACTTGAGTTTGAACTTGGATAAAGTTCAAGAGGGTATAAAAGATGTCAAGGTCATTTCTGAAATAGGGAAGCTTTCCATGAAGCCGCCTCAATTCGACGGAAAAACTCCATGGGAAAATTACCGCCGAAGCAGCGGCCAAAGCAAACGGATGGAATGCAGGGGAAAGAGCTGTAGCACTGACACTTGCATTACGTGGAGAAGCGACAAATATTCTACAAACTCTCACCGCCCAAGAACAGGAGGACTATGATCAGCTGATTAAACATCTAGAATTACGATATGGCCACGCCCATTTGGAACACGTATACCACTCCCAGCTGAAAAATCGCTGCCAAAAATCGGGCGAATCCTTACAGGAATTCGAAACTGACATTGCACGCTTGGTTCGTCTCGCATATCCAGCCACACCAGAAAATGTAATGGAGCGACTAGCGGTTCAGGCATTCTTGGATGGACTTCGTGACCAAGAAACCAGACAAGCGTTGACACTAGCTCGTCCAACACATCCCGTAGACGCACTGGCACGCGCTTTGGAATTTGAGGCAGCAAAGCAATCCTGCAAAAACCAAAGTAAAGTTCGAAGTATTGAAGAAGACTCACAGGAGCATGCTGACTTGGAAGCTGCCATAAGAAAAGTGATGAAGGAAGTGTTGCCTGAGAAAAGACAGATAAGATGCCGGAATTGTGGCAGAATTGGACATGTGCGTACAAATGTCCAACATTCATCGACTCCGATGCAGGAAAACTAAAGAAGGTCGACGAGAAGGGGCAATCGTCGGCATGTGTCCGGCAAGCCCCGGTTAACAACGCATATGTCGCTATCCTTCAACGACAGAACAAAGGTGTCTTCGTAGACGGTCTCATCAATAACGAGCCTTGCACCATGCTGCTAGATACAGGTGCGACTAGGACAATTCTCGGACCTTCCTTTGCCAGAACACCGGAACGAATTGAACCGACAACTTGGAAGCTACGCACAGCAACAGGGGAGCCAGCTACTGTATATGGCGAGCTACCGATTGAAATGATTTATTAAAACCAAGTTAAGTTTATTTACGTTACAATAAAATGGAAGGAATTCAATGGACATAGGCCCTCAGAGAAAAGTGCTAACCGTATATAAAGAGTGGGGAATAACGGGGATCTTCACTCAGCACAAGTTTTGAACTATGAAAAACTCTTTAATACGTTGGACCGAGCTTTCGTTTCAATTTTGAAACTTCTTCAGGGTCAGTAATCTGAGTGGTTGATTAATGAACATTAACTTAAAAAAAACCGTAAAATATGTTTATATTTGTCGGACGTTTCGAGTGACATTAAAGAGTTTTTCATAGTTCAAAACTTGTGCTGACTGAAGATCCCCGTTATTCCCCACTGTTCATACCAATTTTCAGTCGTTATTTAAATTTATATATATATATTATATATTGATTTGACTTTATGAATGTAGGATTTAGCAAGTATCAAACCAAATATGACACTTCCGGTTTGGCCGAAGTGCATACAATTTTTATATTTCAAATGGAATTTTTTTTTTTTGAAAATTACGATTTGGTATAGCATTACCTTCCCAACGATATATCACCATCATACTTCCAATTCACAATCCGCTGATATAATTGAGATTCAATAAAAAAAATACTTTTTGTATTCCCCTCGTAACTGAACATTTTCATGAAAGTATGCTATGGATGATTGAACAATATCATGTAAGTAATAATAATTCATGACCAAACTTTTTACACAATGAGTTTTATGCTGACTAACTATTTTTACAATTTAAATTTTTCTTCATTTCTCAACATCATTACACTCATTTCTTTTAAATGCTAACATAGGAATTTTTGGAGTTGGTTAGAAACTCCAATACATATTCAAATACAAAACATGAAAAAACCTCCATATTTTTGTTTCATATTGATTTTTTATGAAGATAATTTCCATGCTATACCAACATTTGTATTGAACCTTTCAACTTCATGTTAGTTGGCTGTGGAATTAAATTTGTTGAATTGTTCTGTCGTTGTGCTTACGCCAAATTGTTGACATTTCGATTGTTCTGAATCCTCTAAGATAATCATTTGTGAAATGAACAACTACTACTGATTTACCCAAACTGAAAAAGTTGATATGCTGTTGATTTATGATATTCTGAAAAGACCCTAACTCAAAAGAAGTGGGATTGCTTCTTGAAAATGTGTTTCTCATTTGGGGAAGTAGTTGCTTTCTGTTAGACATTCACAAAAAATTAATTCATTTTTATCGTGGATTCTTCAATTCACAGAAAAATATTTCTATTCAATATTCAATTGAAAATGTTTCTCTTTTCGACATGAATACCCTACAAGAGGTTATCTTGACGATGGCAGATAGTGACTAAAGTTGTTTATCTTTCAGTCGCAGATGATTTTACATCTGATTTTATGAACATTCTGTTCATATTTTCAACAAATCAATCTATCATAACTCATAACAGGTTTTAATATCAATAAACACTAATTTCAAAGTGTCTCTCTAAAAAAATGATTCCTACTTTTTCCGTCTTTGCAAAGTGAGATTGCTTCTTGAAAATGTGTTCCTTATTTCTTCCGGTCTTCCTGATGATCGAGGAAGCATGAAATAGATTTTTGTCGACAAAAATGTATTGAAGACCTAGTGAAAGAGATGCCTCTCTTGCGTCAATGTTACAAATGATTTCTGATGAGTATCTCTCTGGAAAAACATTCTTCTTTGGCTCTTTCATCTTTATGAGTTCTTAATTGAGACTGGAATAGAAAATCAAATAACTATCTGAAGGAAAATGCAAATTTTCATTTCAGATTTTTTCTTTCGAATTTGGGTCTTTTCAGAATATCTATCAGATGTAGTTCAATGTCCAGCGTGGCTTCAGCCGAAGAAGTAGTTGTTTTCTGTTAGATATTCACAAAAAATAACTTAATTTTCATCGTGGATTTTTCAATTCACAGAAAAATATTTCTATCCAATATTCAATTGAGAATGTTTCTCTTTTCAACATGAATATCGCACAAAAGGTTATTTTGACGATGGAAGATAGTGACTAATGTTGTTTATCTTCCAGTCGCAGATGATTCCACATCTGATTTTATGAACATCCTGTTCATATTTTCAACAAATCAATTCAAATTGCCATTGCGAAGAGACTTCTTTTAATATATTAACCAAATCGAGTACGCATCGATTGTTCATACGGCCGATTGGCATACACTATAGAGAACAATGATTCCTGCATGTACAGACAATATATAGGGTAAATCCAAAGATGGCAAGTTTTCCAGAGATTTCAAAAAAATTGAGTATGGAATTTTATTCATTATCAGATATTTTGTAGGAAACCAATATCAATTGCGATTGATGATATTAGCATCTCCTGAATTGAACTGACATATCTATTATGTATTTCTCATGAAACTGCACCAGTCCTGCTTATTGATATATCCACATGCCTGAAATTCCGGGAAAGTCGGTTAAACTCAATCGTTCGCGGTGAAAATTCACTCTGCAGATACATTGAATATACAGGGTGGATCAAAAACTAGTGTCTTTTACTGATAATTTCTTTGAAGTAGTCATGATTGATATTGATGTCATTGAAGCATTTTCAGAAATACATTCTGTTCGACACACATATGCCGAAAGATTTTGAACAATATTATTAATGAATAGAACTTCATCTACTACGATTAGTGGAACAATTCAAATGATGGTAGAAGGATCTCGAGAAATATTGCAAATAATTAAAACACAAACATTGATTTACAACAAAATATGAAACGAAATTTGCTCATATTCCATTGAAAAGTACCCATATGGAATGTATAGGTTGCTAATGGAGAACGACAGGAAATCCAGAATAATTTCAGTTTCAGTGATCAGATGACATCCTTGGGACCCAATTCTTGAATTTGCAGGAAAATATTCTATAGAGGAAATGACGTAATTTTTTCTTGATACTGGATTTTGCTATTCTTGACACTTATTCAAGTATTGATTCCTTTCAAAATTGTAGTAATACTTTCTCCAAGTTTTCACTAGGAGAAATATAATTCACTGGTGAGATTGATTGGCTGAACATGATTCTTTGTTGTTGTTTCTTGAGATTTGATTGTTTGTTTTCGTTTGTTATTTTTGACAAAATCAGGAAAATGGAAAATGCAAGAAGGAACGTTTATTATCAATAATATGATCAACAGGAGGGATCAGCTTATATGAGAGCATAGACGGTTTGTATATCAGAATTCATTCTGGTGAATTTATCAGTAAATTTGCCTTTCATCATTATTTTCTATAATATCTATCAAAAGAGTTTGTTGTTTATCGCCCACAAAATTTATCTTTGTCATTTCAAAATCAGTACGAAAATTCTAACCAATAAACCCCCACATTCGAACCCATAATTTACAGGGGTAACAATAAAACATGTCGTTTTCTGAGAATGTGATTGGTTAAAATATAAATTCTACCGAGATCATACTCGATATACGTCACTTATATAATTCCTTTTGGAAACACATTCCTGACTCATCCAAGAATAACTATTCCTACCTTTCATATTTCCCAAGAGAATTTGAAAGTATGAAATAATTCTCTCTTGGGATCACCGCCGGAAAACTGCCATTTGATCTTGATTGATTATGTATTATATTACCTACTTCAATATCAAAAGTGAGGAATTATTCGAACAGAACAAAAATATATAACACGGTACCAATGGACTAAAACGAATAATGACATGAACAACGTACAGAAAAGGATGATAGAGTCAGAACACCTGATACTTTATATAATGTTCATGACGTGCGTAGCCAAGGTACCAGATAACACTGGCCACATAGGCACTACATCCAAGGGTCCTGGCTCCAGTTTTACAAGTGCAATAATATCCAAATATAACAACGTCAACACTATTGATTTGTTCAATATCCTCTACATTTTTTTCGAATGCTATGAATGATTGATGTTTGGTGGCATTACGGAAACATGAATACCCCACAAGAGGTTATCTTGACGATGGAAGATAGTAACTAAACTTTATCTTTCAGTCGCACATGATTCCACATCTGATTTTATGAACATCCTGTTCATATTTTCAACAAATCAATTAAATAAACTCTTATTCGTAAAAATTCACACTCATTCGTATTTGCATCCAATTCATTTTCATCGTGATGATATACAGTATCTTGTATATACGATGCTGCCAATTCTACCTGGTATATGTCAACAGTTATATCTCATACCAATTGTAAATCTAATCTTGGGAATTAATTGAAATGATCCTATATGAGTATGTCCACTGACCACGTCTCATGTTTAGATTTTCTGCTTCAACTCTGGCTTGAACTACGTTGACTCTATTAGCCTTTTCCAACATTGAATTGGCTAATTATAGGTTGGCGTCTCTCATTTGAATAAGCGGATGGTACTTATTCATTATCGCACCTGCTATTTGTAGATAACACTTTATATTTTTAATATGATGTGTATCAATTTAGAGATGAAAAAATTCGAACATTTTCTCCAAATGACCATTCCGTGCCTCAACTATCCATCTAGTTTTCGTTATGATTCTGGACTTAGTTGTCTCTGTCTTCGAGGTAGAACTGAAGGCAATTCACAATATATGCCGATATTCTGAAGAAAGGGAAGAGCATCTCAGTAGCCCCTATCTACAATGAAAATAACACCAGGATGAAACCGTCGTCTCATTTGGTTGACATCTATACTCAATTCATTCTGTAATATACGTGCATCATTATTTCCCGAATCTGCGAAATATGGGCCTTGAATATCCAAAATGTAACCGTCAGTACCTACCCACAATTGGGACTGGTTTGATTAAATATCTCCCTTCGTGTTGAGAATATGATTGTCGTAATACCCGGAAGTTGCAACTTCTGTCGATGTACAAATAAGTACCATCTATATGAACTATTGCTTTTGGTTCATTGGGTTGTGGATCATACAATTGATTCGCAAATACACTAACATGTCGTTCTATAGATTGTTCTTTTGCTATTGCGGTAAATCCTATATTATCGGGTACGAAACTAGTCATCAAAGATTTTCGCACTTTAGTTATCACTTAACTTGTTGCCTGGCGGCTTGAATAATTGAATATGATGTTTAAAAATCTATCAGACCTAGAATGTAACCCCCATTCAGAATTTAATTCTGGCATTACTAATACTCTTTGAGATATAATCTGTTCTATCATAGGGGTAGCTTTCACCGTTTGGGGTGCGAAATTCAGAGATGGAGAAAAAAATTGTTAAGTACGAGGATAATACGTGAATGGCGTTTTTTCTTTTTTGCAATCAACTGTTTTATAGATAAACATTATTTGAGTATTCAAGTAGTTTCAACCTTTTGAGAATTGAATTTTGGAAAATTTGTATTTTACCCTGAAATGTTACATTCATGCAGAAAAAATACTTTGTTACCCAATGGATGAAAAAAATTTTAATTTTGGAAAAACTCCCTCCATTGCGTATATAGCCCTGAAATTCAGATATGACAAAATAATGCAATAAAAATCATTTGTTTCGCCGTTTTTTGTTAAATCAACAGTTTTATAGATACATTTTTCTCAAAAATTCAGAAGGTAGTTTTGACGCCTCAGGGTTCGAATTTGAGGAAATATCTCCTAGTGGGTCTCATAACATAATTGAATGAAAGTATTTGTCAAATTGCATATTCATAGCTTCAACGGTTTCAGCTCAGCGATGATGACTCTGTCTCTCAGGACATGTTATTTTATGTATATAATATGTGTGTCAGTGATTTTCTCGAAAAGTATCTCACCGATTTGAATGCAACCATTTGCATATCCTGCAGGTTGAGCAATAAGTTTCTAAATACGCGATTATTACAAAACAGATTGGGATTCAACTCTACAAAGAACTGGAAAGTTTATAATGACCATATAAAGAATAAAAACCAACTTCAAAATAGTTGGAGCCCTCTATACGTTTATTGAAGTCGCGGCGTTCACCTACAATCCTCCTTATCTTCAATTGTACTTATGATAGTTCATATTACAAAAAGCTACTACCCACTTAATATATTATAACTTCATATATTTGAATACTAACAGAATCAAATTGAATAGTGAATTGATTGTCTGCAAACTCCCGAAACAGAGAAAAAATATACCACGAAATAATATCATTGGGCGCGACAACTTTCAACGACGAGACGTGTACCTTCACGTTTGTGCATGATCGGGTTGTTTTTTCACTTGAGTAAGTATTGACTTCGTACATCTCTGGAAATTATTCTGTTGATATGAAAGTATCACTTCCTGTCAATCTCCGATTAAGTAGTTTAGATGTTTTTATTTTCATATAATACTTATGATAACTATTAACAATATTTAAGGTGAGTGTGTGTGAACTCCGCGAATTCAAAAAAATATTTTAATTCAATTATAAAAATAGAGATTGGATGATCAGGTATTCTCAAATGAATATACCACATTGAAGAATTCATGTCAAAATAATTGCGGATAGAATAACATTTTTCCATCCTGTGGAGGTGCGGTGAACGCGTTCTCCAACCAAGTAATTGGACTATCTAATTTATCTGTTTCGTTCAGTTTCAGAGCGATGTTTCATACACAAATAATTTTTCGAAATGTTAAACTTCAAGAAATGCTCTGAAAAAATTTCCCGTTTGACATGTTTCCAATAATTGTAAAACTTGTAGCATCATAATTTCCAAGCAATGATGGTGACATCAGACTATTCTGAGAAAAGCTATTTCTGGTCATGATCGTAACTCTCAAATTTCCCGTGAAAGCTGATGAATTCAGGCCCAGGTCGGATTTGAAAGAGCACTCCACTTGCGAGTTTCTATGTATTTAAAAAATTACGAATTTTTAATATAATGAGGAAACTCAAAGTGGCGACTGAATGCGAGCCACTTTCTCGAATTCAGTTAGCTACGTAGGGCCAGATTATTATACGAATAATAAATTCAAAACTGAAAAATATCAAAATTAGTTTATGATTAAAAAAAAACACGATTCTATTTGAAAATACCGAAAAGGGCGAAACAAGGCTTTTTAGCGCTCACAGATAGGAATCTCACAGATTTCTTAGTTTTATCTGTTGCGAATATGAAAGCGTGGAGCGCTTCTTGCACGAACTTTTCTTGTAATGAATTAAATATTGAAAATGAGTGACCACACTTTTTAATTTTGGCAACATAAAACCTACCTGAGTAGGAAAAAGAGGACTAGACAGATTATGACCTGGGATGGAAATAATTTTTTTTCCTGGGTGACAACCATCGACATAACCTCAATCTGGACTGCTGATCCCGTATGATGAGAAATCATCCAATTACAAGATATCAAAGAGCTTTTAGAGCATGCGCATTTTGTATTTGTGACGATCCAAAATGGCTCCTCGTTAGATATCAATGTCTGAAATGACATTATTTGTGCTTTCTGCGCTTTGCTTAGACAGGTTCACGTAAATTCTATTTGGATGAATTTTTCGAGTGGTGGAGATATGACCTCTAGCGGTCTGGATTAAGGTTATGTCGGTGGTGACAACACCTGAGGAGTACGCAGATTGAGACCACAGGGGAAATCACATTCCTACCTGAGTGATTAAAACCTAGTACTAGTCAGATTGATACATCGGTTGAAAATAACTTTCCTTTTATACTCCAATCAATAATTCATATTTTTTTCACGACTTTCTTCGAAGAGGGAAGCCGAAACATCAAAATTGTAAAAAGATTATATATATATATATATATATATATATATATATATAAATATATATATATATATATATATATATATACCAAACCATCGACGAGACGTATATATATATGTATATACTAGCAGACCCGGCCACGCGTTGCTGTGGCTAAGGTTTTTGTTATAAACTAAAACTAAAACCCGACAGACGTTGTCCTGTCCAAATTTCTATGTTCCCTAAAATGTTTTTTCCGGAAACTCTCGTCCGCGTAGAATTTCTTTTTTCTATGTTTTCCTTTATGTTGTTCCATCTAGATTAGGCTTTTGACTCCTTCCGGTTCCTGTTGTCCCGTTATCTCGTTTTCCCGTTATCCCGTTATCCCATTTTCCTGTTACCCCTTTTTTTCTTTACCCCGTTATCTCGTTTTCCCGTTATTTCCGTTATCCCGTTATCCCGTTTTCCTGTCATCCCTCTTTTTCCCGTTATCCCATTTCCCTTATCCCCGTTATCCCATGTCCCGTTATCCCGTTTTCCCGTTTTTTCGTTATCCCGTTATTCCCGTTATCCCGTTATCCCATTATCCCATTTTCCTGTTAACCCTTTTTTTCTTTATCCCGTTATCCCATTTTCCCGTTATCCCCTTATTCTGTCATCCCGTTATCCTGTTTTTCCGTTATCCTGTTATTCCCGTTATCCCGTTATCTGTTAGAATCGTTTGGAGCTAACAGATAATCAATAAACAAATAATTTGCAATGAAATAATATTGCGGCTATGAATTGAGATGTGAGCTATCCTATCTTTCAAGTTAGATCAAAGTGCACACTTAATATATATAAACTACGCGTCACGTTGTTTATCCGCGATGGACTCCTAAACTATTATTCAAGGGAAACGGTAGGAGAACACCAGTCATGGGGACCACCATGCTTTTTCACACAGATGCCATTTGTAAAAAAACATGGCGACCTCCATGATTGATTTACTACTATATGAATTTAATTTAAATATAAATTTAACATAAACACGTAGAACGCTCGGAACTGGAGCAAGATATAGATATACTGACTATCCCACTTCACAGGAGCATACATATGGACAATGCTAGTAGACGATAGTTGGGACGCTACGAAGCATCGCACAAAGAGGAGACCAAGAACGTGTATCGAGTTTGAAATCACAACGATTCTAAAGAAGTTTCACTTCAATAAACAAATAATTTGCAATAAAATAATATCGCGGCTATAAATTGAGATGTGAGCTATCCTATCTTTCAAGTTAGATCAAACTTCACACGATGTGCAAATTTGATTGAAATCGGTTGAGTAGTTTAGGAGTCCATCGCGGACAAACAACGTGACGCGTAATTTATATATATTAAGATATATATATATATATATATATATATATATATATATATATATATATATATATATATATATATACTTCTCAACTATATACAATTTTGTTCATCCACAAACAAATAACAAATTTTCACACAAAACGAAACACTCACTTGGTGTAGCGATACTTCGAGACATTCTTTGTGACAATGAAATACATTTAATTACGCCAAATTTGTTGAAACTTACTTTTCCAGGTCATCGTCATTGATGAGGGCTTGCCTCAGTCTGGCTATGGTTTGAAGGAGATATTCTGGATTTTGTGCTTCCAGTGACATAGGAGAATAGTAACCAGGATAACTGAAACAAAAAAGATATTGAGTTAAGTGCCTTCACATCATAATTCCACATATAATCAGATCATCCACCATCTGAGTGATGTAGTTGGAGAACAGATTCCCAAAAAATAAGCTTCAATCATGAAATCGTGATTGTTCGAAAAATTATAATACAAAATGAATGAATATAATAATAATGATTATAATAATATAATGCTTATTTACTGAAATATGAAAATTAAACAATAAATTCGTCGTGGTTGCATCAATGTATACCAATGGAACTTTAAAACTATAATTATTGCTACGGTCCAATATTTTTGGAGAGGTGATCGCTCATTCTTATATATGTTTTATGTTTCGAAACGTCACTCTTACAGTCTTCAAGTTATATACAAATGCATAAATGCGTATGTGAGTATACCCACATCTTCATTCGTCGATGAGCTTTAGTGAAAGTGGGAGAGATGCCCCAGGGAAATAGTTGATACGAAGCTCTGGAAGGGACAACCAAAATAAAAATTTTACTATTTCTGAATTTTCGACTCCTAACTCGGAATTTTAAACCAAAACTCCGAAGCAACATTCCGAGTTATAACTCAGAAGTTTATAATTCCGAGTTTTGGTGTAAAATTCCAAATTATGAGTCGGAATTTTGGTGTAAAATTTGGGAATAGCAAAAATTCAAAACATAGCAAAAATTCAAAACATAGCAAAAATGTTATTTTGGGTGTTCCTTCCAGAGCTTCGTGAGTTTCACTATAACTGTCTCTTCATCTTCCTCTGAACTCTAATGAAAACCAATTGTATGATGGAAAATGGCCCAAAACCATTTCAATACAAAACTTACCACAAAACACTCCTTAATTAAACCCCAAGAAGAGCTGTAATGATAAAATATTCGGCAGAAAACAACCCTTCAAATCATCTTAGATACGACTACCGCTCTAAGCATGAAATCAGCATGAAAATAATTTCATGGAATACACATTTGATGAATTATTTTACTGGCATACCGTTTTGATATTGCCACCATCTCCCTGTCATAAATATTTATTTTGAATGAGAACGTGATAAAATATTGGCTAGTGTGAATAAAATACCGTGAGCGAGTAATGTATCCAAACGATAAATTCAAAGAATTATATCGATTTACCGAAGATAGTGTGGAGTGGTTAGCAAATAGCTTCTTAGACGTAGAAATAGAATTGAGGGTTGAAGTAACAGAAAATGTTAATATATTTGCAATTGGCTTGTGATCCTGGGTTTCAAAATGAAATTGCTCAAAACATAAGGATTCATAGAATCACTCCTGATAAGACTGATTCCATAGTTTTGTGAAAACATATTGAAAATTCAAATGAATGGTTCGGATTTCAAAATGGACAGAAACTTCAAGATGTCAAACTATAATGGGAACAACGTTTTAGATTCCTGTGTGCTACATGTGCGATAATTGTACCCATGTACCCACAATGAAACCAGCACATCATGGAGACCGTGACAAAAAGGGTTTCAGTAGTAATGATGTTCAAGCTACATGTAACGTAAAATATACAGTGCTCGTCTGGAGTCCCCCCCCCTACTGATTTTTGAACCATCTGGTATATCACAACGAAATTTGGAGGGCTTAAATAGGAGATAAAAAACTACTTTTTCGTGTAAAAATCACAGGCCCGTATATTAGTCCATTTTCGAAATCTACTCATAAATCTCAAAATTTTCTCCAATTCACTTTACTCCTGAATTCAATTGTTTTCGAAATATAAACGTTTGAAAAGTGACATTTTGGTCATTTCAAACCCAACCAAAAACAGTAATGTTGCTTTCGATCAAGATTGCATTGGAAAAAATCGTTGTCGCGGTAACATCTTGTTTACTGTCGAACTGAACTGCTAACTGTCAAATAGTCCGTTGAGCGCTATATCCCTTTATGAAAAGTGTGGTCATGGCTCGTAGTTTAGACGATAAATTTGAAGCAGTTTTGATATTTGAAGAAGCTGGAAGAAATAATCATCTAGCAGTCCGTATGTTTAATGATAGATTTCCCGAGAATCCTACTCCGTGGTCATATTTGCGCAAACTTTTAAATAAGCTCCAAGCAACTGGTACGCTGAAAGATGCTCCAAGATCAGGAAGACCGCCTCTTCCAGAAGAAATAAAGATAGGAATTGTTGCTGAAATGGTGATCAATCCGACTCAGTCGACGTCTGCTGTTGCTGAGTCCTGTGGAGTAAGTTCAAAAAGTGTCCAAAGAGTCCTGAAAAAAGAAAAGTTTCATCCCTATAAAATGAAAATCCTGCATGCTCTCACGGAGGATGCTCCAGACCGGAGGGTTGAATTTTGAGTGGTTAACAAGAACAATTAAAAGAGAACGGGGCTTCCTAAAACGTGTATGTTTTGCAGACGAATGCACGTTTTTTCTCAATGGAAAAGTCTACAAACAGAATGTACGATACTGGAGCGATACTAATCCGCATATTTTTAGAAAGGGACATATCCAGTTTCCTAAAAAAATGTTTGGGCGGAGATTTTGGGCAATCGCCTTGTTGGACCGATTTTCATCAGGGGCAATCTTACAGGAGTTCTTTACAGAAATATTTTAGAAACTGAAATTGAACCTAGAATGAGACAAATTGTATTAAACAATCAGGAAGAGTCTGAAAATCGTGAAATCATATTTCAGCAGGATGGGGCACCTCCCCATTCCGATCGCATGGCTAGAGAGATCCTCGATACAAACTTTCCTGGGCGATGGATGGGTCGCAGGGGAAGTACAGTATGGCCACCAAGATCTCCGGATCTTACACCTCTAGATTTTTTCTTTGGGGGTATCTGAAATAAAAAATCTACGCCACTGAATGCCAAACGATAGAAGAGTTGGAACGCAGAATAACAGACTTTCATCAACGTGAAAGAAGCTATTCATAATAGGGCAATTTATTGTCGAGATTTAGGAGGGAGCCACATTGAACACTTTATGAAATAATAGTTGGGGTTAAATAAAAGAGTAATTCAAAAATAAATTATAATTTTTTAGCTAGCTAATTTGTTCTGATTGTGAATTTACAGAACACATTCGTAGGCTTCGAGATTTTCCGGTAAGCGGTACTGTTTATCCTTAATAAACTCTCTTTATGCCTCTCATTAGTCGAATTTGTTGAGAGATTCAATTACAAATTATTAACAACGTTTAGTTAGCAAAAGTGACCAAAATCCACACTTCATTTCAAACCGGAATGTCACTTTTCAAACGTTAGAGAAAACTGTTGAGAATTATGAGCAGATTTCGAAAATGGAATAATATTCGAAGTGTTCCATTAAAAAAAAAATTGAAGGTGGCGCTCAGCCGCCATTTTAAAACTTTTAGCTGTGATTTTTTCATTTTCATTTTTTATCTTCTATGTAAGACCTCCAAATTTCGTTGCGATATACCATGTGGTTCAAAAATTAGTAGGGGGGGAACGGACTTCAGACGAGCACTGTATATTCACCAGCATAGTATGTGCAGTGGTCTGGATCATTTCACGACAGTGGAAATCTAAGAAGGTCTGAAATATTTGCGTACGTGAACTCAATTCCATCGGATGCTATCATTGTTATTGTTTGCATTTTCTTCGTTTCATCACTTCTGATGGTCTAGAGGATGATTTAAACACGTTAAAACTATTTTTTGGGACGTTAACACAGTGGAAATCTATATTTTTTCGTGATACACTGCTAAAATGTGACGTGGCCGTGATCATACTAAAAGTAAACAAAGGATTGTATGGTAGTGTGGCATTTTCACGCTGTGTGATGTATAGTTTGGCTTATGATCGTAGGTGTCTATGTTCAACTTATTTTAAGATCCGTTGCGGTGTGTATATACTGGATGGTGGGTGTGTTGTTCATGTTTTGAGCCGGTAAGGGTGATTTTGTTTTGTTTTTAGACTAATTTGAGACGAGGGGGTTTTGTGTAACCGGTTTTAATAGGTTGAAATGGATTTTGTTCGGGTGGTTTATTTCGGTTTTGTCATTTACACAGTTGGGTGTGTTTTTTATGTATATCATTTCTTATATTTCCCTTTTTTGTTTATTACGTTCGGTGCATAGCACTTTTTTCTCGTCGTAGTTGAATTCATGTGTGATGATTTGTTTGTGTTTATTGAGGGCGGTTGAAGCAGTGCGGGCGTATTTGTGGGCACGTACTCGGTTTTCTAGGTATTGCTCGGTTTGCCCGATATAAACTTCAATGCAGGTGGTTTCTTTGCAAGGAATTTGGTAAATAAATGTGTTTTTTTTTTGTTAAGTGGGATGTCCGGTTTTAGTTTCGAAATTTTTTTTTGCAGAGTTTTGTTACTTTTCTGGCTAATTTTTATGTTGAAGGGTGCTCGTGCGTGCGCTAGTTTTTCTGACACCTCTTTTGTGTAGGGGATGGATGTATAGTGGGGGTTCGTGGGTTCTGTTTTTATTTTTTCGTTTTGGTTGTAAAAGGTGTCTGTTCGTTATTTGGAAATTGAGTTTATTAATTTTTATGGGTAGTTGTTTTCAATTAAGGCTTTTTGGCTTTGTAAATAGCGTTAGGGCGTAGTTTAGGGTCTGATAGTTTGATTGCTCTATCAGCAAGGCCGATAATTATCGATTTTTTTTGGGCTAGAGGGTGGTTAGATTTGAAATTCAAATACCTGCCCGACCAAGTATTCTTTGTGTACCATTCAGTGGTAATTTCATTGTTATGTGTGTTATGTGAGCTCGAGAAAATTTATATGTTTGTTTTTCTCTTTTCAATTGTAAATTGGATTTTTGAGTGGTAGGCATTGAATACTGATAGTACGTGGTCACATTTGTTATTTGGAGTGAGGAGTATGCAATCATCTACATATCTGTAGAAACATGGTAGGTTGAAATTCAATTTTTTAATAGATGAGACTTCCAAATCTTCCATTACAATTTGTGCTATGACACTAGAAATGGCAGCGCCCATAGCACATCCATCTATTTGTTTGTAAAATTTGTTTTCGAATTGAAAGTATGCGGATGAGAGGGTGTATTCAATTGCGGTAAGAAATTCTTCTAATGGTGAAGTGGTGTGGGGTTGTATCTCAGGCCATTTTTTTTTGTGATGATAGATTTTGCAAGGGTGGTAGGTATATTTGTGTATAAAGAGACGACATCGAGTGATATGAGTATATGATTATTTGGGATATTTTTCTGGTTTATGAGGGATTTGAAATGCCATGAATCTTGTATTCTGTCCAGTTATATTGTTGAGGATACGAGTGAGGAATTTTGAGAGTTTTTCAAAAGGTTATTGGATATCTATTCTCCTAAGTGAAACTTTTGAAATTTTCCAACAAATAGAATCAACAAAAGCAGAACCTATTTTCAACAAAACAGAAAAAAACTCATTAAAAAGTTTGAAGCCCTTTGCTCTCAACCAAATCCTCATATAACTTAGTAGAAAACACAACTGACTGGTTCGAGAACCAAACGGACACTCAAATCCCCTGATGTACAAGAAATACTTGCCTTAGGACCTGATTTTAGCATACCATTTACGCAAACTAACATACCAATACATGACATAATCAGCGACATTGGAACCAATATGTTTCACCCAACCAACGAAGAAAAGAACGAGGTAAGATCCCAAAACTTGCAACATCCTCACAAACCACCAAAATAAACCGAAAAAAAAAACCGATACATGAACAGACTATCTTGAACAATAAAATAAAACAAACCAGAAAATTCATGAAAAATTATCCACACGTGGAAATCTTGAAACCAGATGAAACCAATAAAACAGTAGTCATGAACAGCACCGAATATAACAAGAAAATGGAAACACTATTCAATGATACAAACACTTACACTGAGTTAAAGTCCGACCCAACCAACATAATGCAAAATAAAAATAACGACCCAATAATTGAATGGGTGAGGATGAATCTTATAACAAAACAAGAAGCCGTATCCCTCAAAATAAAAAATGCCCACCCACCAATGATATATGGCCTCCCTAAGTGGCACAAAGAAGGTAATCGGCTTCGCCCCATCGTATCATGTATCCAATCATCTTTTGAAAAACTTTCAAAATTCCTCACTCGTATCCTCAACAATATAACCGGACAGAGCCCACACCACATACAAGATGCGTGGCATTTCAAATACCTCATAAACCAAAAAAATATCCCAAATAATCATTTACTCATATCACTAGATGTCGTCTATACACAAATATACCTACTACCCTTGCAAAATCTATCATCACAAAATAATGGCCTGAGATACAACCCCACACTACCTTACCATCGGAGGAATTTCTTACCGCAATTGAATACACCCTCTCATCCGCATACTTTCAATTCGAAAACGAATTTCACAAACACATAGATGGATGTGCTATGGGCGCTGCCATTTTTAGTGTCAGAGCATAAATTTTAATGGAAGATTTGGAAGTCTCTTCTATTAAAAAATTAAATTTGAACCTACCGTTTTTCTACAGATATGTAGATGATTGCATACTCCTCAGTCCAAATAACAAATGTGAACACGTACTATCAGTATTTGATGCCTACCACCCAAAAATCCAATTTACAATTGAAAAAGATAAAAACAAACATATAAATTTTCTCGACCTCACATTACACACACATAACAACAATATTACCACTGAATGGTACACAAAGAATACTTGGTCGGGCGGGTATTCAAATTACAAATCTAACCAACCTCTAGAAAAAAAAACGATAATTATGGGCCTTGCTGATAGAGCAATCAAACTATCAAACCCTAAACTACGCCTTAACGCCATTTCCAAAGCCAAAAAAGCCTCAATTAAAAACAACTACCCAGAAAAATTAATAAACTCAATTTTCAAACAACGAACAGAAACCTTTTACAACCAAAACGAAAAAATAAAAACAAAAAACCCACGAACCCCCACTATACATCCATCTCCTACACAGAATAGGTGTCAGAAAAACTAGCGCACGCACCAGCACCTTTCAACCGTTTGAAATTTGCTTCAAATATTTTACAAATAAATTATTTTAACTAATAATTGCAGCAGAATTTCAACTCCGTTACTGATTCTAGTCGAGAAGTAGATTTTTTGTGGTAAAAAAGGTTCGCATATTATTTGTTCTTTAAAATGTGCTTTTTGTTTAATTTTTTTATACCTTAGTTAGTTTGCTGGAGACTCCAAATAGCATTTCATTTCAATCTCAGTCTAATGGTGACGTTAATCATATCGATACTTTTGACAGTTGTTATAGGTTTCAGCATTTCTTTATAAATTTCAAATGCCTCGTTCTCGTCCTTTAGAAGGAAAAACCGGAGCAATTTTAATTTACGCTGAAGCTAGGCGTAATTACCATGAAGCAGAAATATTATTCAATGAGCGCTTCCCAAATAATCCAATATCTCGTACCTACTTAAGGCAATTGGTTAGTAAATTTCTAAGGACTGGTTGCGTAACGAGGGAAAAAGGATCTGGAAAAAAATCTTTTTCAGAAGAACAGCAAATCGACGTTCTGGCAGCTGTTGTTAATAATCCGCAACAAACAACGAAAATGGTAGCCACAGCTTATGACGTATCTACGACCACTGTGAAAAATTATCTTAAAAAACACAAATTTCACCCATATAAATTAAAAATTTTGCATCAATTAACAGAAAACGACCCGGATAGAAGACTGCAGTTTTGTGAGGTCATGTCTGACCGCATAACCCAAAATCCCGGTTACATTAACTCTATTTGCTTTAGTGATGAAAGTACGTTTTATCTAAATGGAACAGTAAATAGACAGAATTTGCGTTATTGCTCAGACGTAAATCCGCACGTTATTCGAGAGGGTCATACTCAAACTCCAGAGAAGATCAACGTATGGGCTGGTATTTTGGGTGACCATATCATAGGTCCAATATTTATAGCAGAAAATTTAACTGGGCATCTGTATTTAAATATGCTTCAAAATCAGATCCATCACAGTATTCAAGAAGTAGTTGGAGCAAACCCAAATTAATATACCATGGATGTTACAAGATGGTGCACCCCCTCACTACTACAGACCTGTCCGAGAATGGCTTAACGAGAATTTTTCGGGACGGTGGATAGGCCGACGTGGCCCCATTGAATGGCCAGCTAGGTCACCTGATATGACACCTATGGACTTTTTTCTGTGGGGGTACATAAAATCTAAGGTGTACGTCACGCAGCCACAGCCACTCCAGGAACTTATGGACCGAATAACAGATTTGTGTTACAGTATTACCCCAGAAACATTTAATAACGTTCGGAATGAATTTCACAACCGACTTTTTTTCTGTCAAGACGTGAACCGTGAACATTTCGAGCACTTGTTGAAATAGTTGCAATTGTTACTTAAAATTCTATTGCAATTAAAAGTTATTTAGGTTTTTAATTTATTTGTAAAATATTTTAAGCAAATTTCAAACGCTTGTCAGTTTGAAACGGCTTGGCCGATTTTCACAAACGAAAAGAGAGAGAGAGAGAGAGAATCGGAAGGCCTTCAAAACCAGTAGCCACGTGATCCCCCTTTACATTAAAGAGAAAAGTTGATGGTGCCCTCTTGACACAAGACCACGTGACCACAATAATTTTTATGCCAAAAAGTGGTAAGAGTGGTACCTTTTTGCCTGAATGTTACCCGACCTCGACAGCTTGTTTCGGTCAAAAGTTAAGCGGGGGGGGACGACTTTTTACGTATATATATATATATATATATAATATATATATATATATATATATATATATATATATATATATATATATATGTATATATATATATATATATATATATATATATATAGAACTGATGGTATTTTTGGGTTCTGGGGACCATGATCATCAAAAATATATCAAAATTGTGGGGTGGTAACGTACCCAATAGGTGGTAATGAAATCTACCCAAAATGGCGAGTTATCCGTTTCTTAATTTTCCCGACTATCATCACATTCATTGTGGATAAACTCGATATAGCTTCAACGCATGGACAGATGTGGAAAATTCTCACGGTGGATATTTCTGTCTCCCTTGATATCCGTGTGACGAAAATTCCAATAAAGCTCCCTACAGTGGATCTCCACCAATTCCCAAACACTGCCAACATGACATAAGAAGACATAAACATAACTTGAATTGCCCACTTATTATGCATAACACGAACTTTTGTTTTATTTACTCCAATATAAAGTTTCGTTCAGCGTTAGAAATGAGTCTTCTGAAATTGGAGACCTATCCCTAAAACTCAAGTTATATACACAGGTAGGTATTAGCTTTTGATTTGATAACACTGAGTGACTGAAGTTGAGATTTTTCGGACGCACTGTTATATCTATTTACATAGCATTATTCATTAGATATACTCGCCCAATTTCACAATACCCGATCACTACATGGTTCGATTGGACTACTAGTTCAGGATCTAGAAGTGTTTCACCCTCGTTGTTTAGTCATTCAGTTAAAGTTAACCATAGGTCAACTTTCCGACAAGAAAATAACATGTAATGTACACGTTGATGGTTAGAAATTTCGTATACTTTACAATTATTGTGGATGGAAAGAGTTACGTCGCATCAACCAAGAATTATGTGACTAAGAACTGACAGAGAATATCTTCTTTGATTGATGCATTCCGATTTTCTGTCAGATATAGATGTTTTATATATTTTTCTGCGAATTTAGATATAAAAGCATTTAAAAGACTGGATGATTTTCACTGAATTAGGTTCAGAAAATCACGACACGTATTACGCTATACAAAAGCTTCTTCAGGTAGACATAATACTTACTAAAAAATCAGGCTGTTTCATGTTATATAGGCAAAACAGGTAGTAGTAGGAATAAACATAAAAATAAATATATTCCTATGGGGGACTGAAGAGAACCTGTATATTCTTCAATGAAAGAACCTGTTCATTTTTCAATAAAACAAATTCAATACAAGAGAATTATTTTAATTGATCTGGTCACCATGTGAATATTGTGACATTTTGTAGTTATTGATTCCCAGATATTCTAGGAGGTCGATTTTACAACCCTTCTTTTCTACATGGAATATTTCAAACATTATCATCAGCTTTGTATGCAATATTTATATTATTTTGAAATGAGAAAGTTTTTCCGTAGGTTGACCGAAATATTTGATAAATTTAAAATTATATTTTTTATTAAATTTATGTGTAGAAAACAATTCCTGACGAACTTTTTCATAAAGATTTTTCGAAAGATGATCCATCAGGTTTAATCTATAACAAAAAATAATTGCAATTTATTCAATCATATTCAATTCACTATGGAAATTTCATTCTGAAACAGGAATGATAACTAACCTATGGATCATACTTGTTGTATACAGCTATTTTGTGCTGGTATGGATGCGTTGAAGAACTATGTATCATAATATCTGTAGGTATATGAAAATGTATTGAAATTATGTTTGTTACTAGCTTCTGTTATTCTCGAGTCTGAAACATGTATAGAATCACTGTTTCCGTTTTATTTGTACATTTAATTCAATGCGAGGATGAATTGCACTGATAAAACACTAATTGTGTTTCTTTACATTTTTAATCAAAGAGTTGTTGTGAATTTTATCTTCTAGTCTTCTGAGTGTTTTCCATGAATATTTCACACTATTGAAGATTTCGAAGGATAACCCATTATAAGTCCTCAATTAAAAAGTCAGTTGTGGGACACCCCAGAACTTGACCGGCACGGGCCTCTGGAGAATGGGGTTATTTTGAAATGAAACATTGATAAAATATTTTAAGGGCTGTACGAAATCAATTTGATCAGTCAATTCAACAGTCAATTCACCTGTCAATTGACCAAGTGAGACAGGGGTCAATTGAGCGGTCCTGCACCAAACGCGGGTCGTCCTAGTCAAAGCCCGGGTGAGCGGCCGTCTCGGATGGTAACGCCCATGAGAAAAATTGAACATTCGTAGCACCAGACTGGAAAACGGTGGAAAGGTCCAACTGCACACTTTATTTTTTTGTTGTTTTGCTCCCTGCCGAATTTAGTTCCAATCCATCGGAAAGATTTTGAATAATTGAATCGCAAAGTTTTGAAATTTTTAATTTTTTCATTTTTGACAGATGTCAGTTGGAGCAATAGTTTTGACTGTTCTTTATACAGCTTTTCAAGTGCTTACAAGTGGAATATTGCAAGTCAAGTTCCGTGCGCTATAATTTCTGTAATTTATTATTAGTGACACTTCCGTTTGACAGATGATAGCCAAAAACTAATGGTCGCATCCGAAGCAGAAACTGTATTCTCATACTGAATTCCAGCTCGATTGGTCAAACGGTTCAGCATTTATTGTGGAAGATTACAGACAGACAGACAGAAACTTACTCTCAATAAGGCGTATCCTTGGGTGTTTGAACATTAAATTAGCATATTTCGAAGATAATATGAAGATGTCGAATTTGACCACTTATGACCGCTTTTGGCCGCGCCGTTCAGACTAACGAATCTCTATCTCATGTATAAGAGAGTAACGGAGCTTGTGGCTCAGTGGCACGGGCGTTGGTCTTGTGTTCACCCGGCTCGGATTCGACTCCCGCAGCTGGTGAAGAAATTTTCAACGCCCCAAGAGTGGTTTCGGATCCCACTATAAAAGGTAAGGTCCCCGTGATCTTAACTCGTACAAGTTTTCATTAACTTCTGAGGGTTGGTCAAACAACTAAGGAAGCGATTAAAAACAATTTTACAAAAAAAAATTACAATTTCTTACAAATGAAAAAAATATGAGGTTTGTGACATTACCATCAGTCTGCCGGCTACAGGCTCTTAGATTAATAGTCGAATACACAAAAATGAATTCTGAACATCAAAGATAAGGTTGAAATTGCGCGGAAGTCGTACATCCTTCATTACCAGCTTTTATTCAGTTTCACCTCTTCCGATGTTTGTCTGTAGGTTTGTAATAAAATTTTATTGGTTGAAATTGATCCACTTCTAGTTGTCTTATCAACGTGAAATTTTATAGGTGTTCCTAATTCTGGTGACAATGCATTATATAATTTTTGCTAGGGAAAAAACAGAATAACGGCTCCAATATGGCAGACAAGTTTTGTGATTATGGTTCGATTCTATTCATAATTGCTATGCCATGGGGTATGTGGATGTTTTTTGGGACAGAGATCATAATTTTTTTGTCGAAATTCATAAAATCGAGATGGCGGCGCCAATATGGCGCCTTGTTTTGTGGTCAGCTCAAATCCAATAAAAATTGGTATATGGGGGTTATTAGGTACCGAGATTATTTCATAGCCAAAAGATCAACGGTAGGAGCCATCAAGCACGTGCTGGAGAGGGTGAACAGTGATCGGAAGGTATGGGGAGCGGTGATCATGATTGACATAAAAAATGCCTTCAACACGGCAAAGTGGCACCTGATAAAGCACGAACTGGCCCGGCTTCAAATTAGCCCCTACTTACGCATTGCAATCGGGAGTTACTTATCGAGTCGAGAGCTGACCTCTGGGAAAATAAGGATGAACCTGACACAGGGTGTCCCGCAGGGTTCTGTACTCGGTCCCACTTTGTGGAACGTGTTATACAATGGCATCCTAACGCTGGACCTCCCGAGGGATTGCGCAACCGTCGCGTACGCCGACGATCTTGCACTTATAATCACGGCCGACAAAAGTGACGAGCTGACGCGCACTGCAAACCAGAGCCTAGCAATAATTAAACGCTGGACGGAGGATATTGGGTTAGAGATTGCCCCGCAGAAAACCGAGGCTATCATAATCAGGGGACGCAGGAAGAGGGAAGGAATTCGCTTCGAGCTGGCTGGCACGGAGATAATTCCAAAAAGATTCGTTAAGTATCTCGGGGTTTGGCTTGACGACAAACTGATGTTTAATAAACACGTCAGGGAGACCTGTGACAGGCGAATAGGCAGGTGACGGCCCTAACGAGGGTTCTTTCAAACACAAGGGGACCTGGCCTATATAAGAGAAGAGTGATGTACGGAGTGGTGCAGTCCGTCCTCCTATACGCGGCTCCCGTGTGGGGCGATGTCACCAGAGTGAAGACATACAGGGGCATGTTGATATCAACGCAGCGGAAGATGCTACTCCGCGTGGCCATGGCCTATAGGACTGTGTCGGCTGATGCACTGTGCGTCATAACGGCAATACCGCCAATAGACCTCATGATAGAGGAAAGGATACATCTGGATTCCATTCCCAATCTGACTGAAAGGGGAAAGAAGGAAGAGAGGAACAGGACCATTGAACAATGGCAAACGCGATGGGATGAAAATACTACTACTGCTCAATGGACCAGAAGACTCATTCCGAACCTGAGAGCGTGGATAGAATGTAGCCATAAGGGCACAAATTACTATGTAACCCAGGCCCTAAGCGGGCATGGGTCTTTCAGAAAATACACCTATAAGATAGGAAAAGCCGCGGACGATTGGTGCTTGTATTGTGGTGAATGGGATGACCCAAATCACACAATATTTGGATGCAAGAGATGGGAACGAGAGCGACACAATGCGGAAATGGCCTTGGGGGTAACAATTATGCCTGAGAATATGATCGGACTCATGATCACTGATGAAAGAAGATGGCAGGCGGGCTATAATTTTCTAAGACAGGTGATGGAGGCTAAAGAAAGGGAAGAGAGGGCTATGCAAAGGCAGGACCGATTCCCAATAAATGATGGAGATGAACTGTGATATTTGAGTCTGTGATACCTATGTTTGTGATATTTTAGTATAGTATTTCATTTATTTTATTTATTTATGTACTGTACGTGACGTGACGTGGAAAACCCATGCGAAGATAGAGAAAGAAGCAGCTGCATGGTACGCCGCCTATGCTTGACGCTATGTCGACAAGATGGTCCCAAGCATAGGAGGGCGAGGGGGGGTTTTAGTCGGAGTTGCGCCCGACACTACCTGAGCTGATAGACACAAGGCCCAGGTGCCAAGCGGTTTCCCCCTTCAAAACCAAAAAAAAAAAAAGGTACCGAGATTATGATTTTTTTGTTATGATTATTGATCACTTACCCTCTGAATTCTGCTCCGTTAACCGATTCTATCAGGCATAACTTTGTACTGGGATTTTCGATTTGGATGATTCTTTTTTTATCAGATAGGGTATACCTCATAGTTGATCATATTCCAATTCGAAATGGAGTGATCCACCCCTATGGGTAGAAAAATGGAGGATGATTGATTTTTCACTTATGAACAGTGGCACACATATGTAGTTGACATTGACAGATCCTCCTACATCCGTCACAATAATAATTACATTCTATGAAAGGATGGAAGTGATGAAATCAACTAACCAGAACTTTCAAAAATAATTTATATTACATAACAATAAATAGTTGAAGTCGATAATCATATTATTCAACAGTCAATAGTTGAAGTAAGCTAGGTAAGTAAGTATTTTGGAAGTGATAAAAAATTAAGTAGGTAGTAATAAGTAGATTTCAGCCAACCTACCACGCATATCTTTTCATGAAGTAGTCCGATTTCGATGATTATTCTTTATTTCAATGGATAGGGTGTACTTCAAAGTTGGTCCAATCTAAAATTGAAAAAAAAATGCCACCCCTAAGGGTAGCAAAATGGAGGATATTGAACGTTCACCCCCTGAATTTTGGCCCATTTACGATCGTTCACCCTCTGAATTTTGGTCCATCAACCGTTCCTATCAGGCATAACTTTGTACTGGGTTATCCGATTTGGATGATTCTTTTTTAGCCACATAAAATTGAAAAATAATAACTTTTTAACAAAAAATTGAACCGACGAAATACGGAAATGAAAAGTTAAAAATAAAATAAACCTTCTTAGTCTCAATAACTAAGCTCCTCAACTAATGTAAGTAACTAATTTTGAGTCGGCGCCAAACAAACAAGCAAATGAATTAGGTAAAGCGTAAAATGATGGCATCGAGTTGCGCGGTGACATTCTGATAATTTCTTTGAAGTAATTTAATGATCTTCGTTGATTGTTCGTTTGGCGCCGACTCAAAATTAGTTACTCACATCAGTTAAGGAGCTAAGTTATTGAGACTAAGAAGGTTTATTTTGTTTTTTACTTTTCAGTCCGTATTTCGTCGGTTAAATTTTTTGTTGAAAAGTTATTATATTTTTTCCATTAACTCATAACTTTTTTTGAAACTGAATTGCGGAACAAAATCACAATATTTCCAGATCATGTCGATTAGTATACCAGGAAGTTTTATTGAGGGTGCTGCAATGTGAGATACGGCAGGACGAATAGGATGATATAAGTGAATACAAATTTGGTGCTTGTGTATTCATAATCGTGCTCCTAATTTTCTATTTGTCTACCAGGATACAATGAATTTATTAACTTTTTTTTTGCTCCTTGTTGGTGAAATAATGTGGAATCATCGTTGAGTTTCACCAATATATCTGAATTCAAGAAATCTGTAGTTCTTTGTATGTAATCGTCTTTTTCTATCAATTGAAATCACCGTTTTCACATTGTCTGCACGTGTAAAATTATATTACTTAGAAACAATTATACCTTTTACAATTGATTTTACTCTATTGCATGTTATGTTCTGATTTCAATATATCTTGAAAACGATGATACTGTGATTGAAAGTACCTCTTAACGGCATTTCTGCTCCAAATCCTAGAATTCCTGGGGTTTACTAATTGATTTCTGGTTTCAGGAAACCTTTTGCTGTCAATCTTTCTCGGTGAATTTTCATCAAGTATCGGCTGCATCATTGAAAATGAATTCTATCATAGTACAAATTACCCAGATTATCAAATTTTTTCCTACTTGTGAGTTAGTTTTATTCAAACAATAAAAAAGTTATGATTTCAAAGTAACATGGCTTTACTCTTTTCATGAACAATATCGACAGAAGTGGAAAAAATCTACCTGTTTCCTCTTCCTTAGATCATTTAAGATCACCAAAAGAAGAAAATGCCATATGCGAGAAATTCCACAATTTACATCAATATATATTAAATTGAAAACAAATGGTGCATTCAATTTGGAATCTGAATTTCCCTTGAGATTTGACTGTGACTCACTCTGAATCTCGAATTTTCTTTTGCAAATATTTCGTAACTGAAAACACGAACAAATTTGCATTTGTTCCAATTAAAATAGAAGCAATGAAGTACATTTTTCATTTCATTTCAATATTTAGACAGTAAACACTGTTAGAGGCTGTGGTTTGTATTCATATATGAAACTACAGGGGAACGTTTTTTTATGAATTCTATATTCAACGTATGACAGACAACTACATTATATATCAAATCATATCAACTAAGAAAAACATATACAGAATGATCAATATCCATATACAGGAATATCAATATAATATTCAGTCGATTCCAACACCCCTTCTCGATCTAAATATTCGCAATCCTCAGGCTAAATTTTTCTGGCAAATACTCGAGTTTTATAGCTTTCAAAGGTTGAGTTAAAATATCTGCTTGCATTTTTTCTGTCGGACAGTATTGGGATTCAATTTCTCTAACATTTTCGAATACTGTGATTTTTTTTATGTCTTCATTGAAATCCATCATCAATTGTCTTATCCATTGTATTATTTTTTTATTATGAATCCACTTTTCGATTTTTGATCTCTGTTATCTCCAGCCCAATCAGCATCTGCATACATTCAAATTTTCTTTTCAACTCCATTTGTTCCCAAGAATAGTTTCATATTCTTCGTAGTTTTGGAATAACGCATCACATGTTTCAAGTCATTCCAATCTTCCTCTGTTGGATTGACGATATTTCTACTCAGTATTGAGATGTTTGCTGCTATATCTGGTCTAGTATTCACTGCTAGGTAGAGTAAAGATCCGATTGCTTTCCTGTATTGATTAATATTTTTCAATACTGTCTCATTTCCTTTAATGTTGAAGTATCCTGTTTCAAGAAGAATATTCGATGTTTTTTGTCCTTCCATATTGAAAACTTTTGAGATTTGTTCCATACAGTTTCTTGGATGTAGATGAAAAATTCCATTTTTATTTCTTTTAACTTCAATGCCTAGATGGTACTTCAAATTTCCGAGCATTTTTTTTTAATCATTTGCCAATAGTTTCTGTATTTCTCGTTTATCTTTCTCGAAATCAGCAGCTCGAATAATATAGTCCACATAAATGAGAAGGCAAATTAAGCTGTCATATATTTTCTTTGAAAATAAACATGGATCTGCAACGCCCCTTCTGAAACCATCATCCATCAGTACTTTGGATATTTTTTCATTCCACACTCTAGCTGACTGTTTCAATCCATGAATACTCTTCTTTGATTTGCATACCAGCTGGGGGTTTTCTCTATCCATGAATCCTTACGGTTGATACATGTATACAGTTTCTTTTTAGTCTCTTTGGTATGCTGTTTTCACAATTAGGTGTTTGACTATCTTGTTCTCTAACCCACTCATCGTAAGTAGTGGTCTGACTGTTGCTTGTTTCACGACTGGAGCGGATACTTGATCATAATCTTCTCCATATTTCTGTGAGAATCCTCTCGCTACAAATCTTGCCCTATATCTGATGGTTCCGTTACTCGGATCAGATTTCATTTTGTATATCCATTCACAGTCAACTATCCGTTTGTCTTCTGAACATTCCACCCCCATACCCATGCTTGGCATTCTCGCATAGATTCTATTTCATCTTCCATGGCTTCTATCCATTTTCTTCCATTTTTCATTTTCATGGCTTCTCCAAATGTCTTAGGTTCATCATTCTATTCTAGTTTCAAGTAGTTTTTTATCTCCGCCTCCTTCTTTTCATCAGCTTCTTGTTCTTTCAAATCTTCATCAGATTCAACCGTTTCATTACAATTCACTCGATTTTCTGTTTCATTCTGTTTCAAATGTTCGTCTGTATTATTTCTCTTCTCTTCTTGATGTGTGTTTGAAATGTTAATCATCACTTCTTCATTTTCATCCAATTTATCATTTTCGATTAATCTTACATTTCTGCTTATTGTTATGTTACATGTTTCTATATCTAACAATCTATATGCTTTCGATTCTTCGCTGTATCCTACGAATTAAATTTTTTCATAAAATTTTCTCCTTTTCTCATTTGGAATAGAGAATCACATCACATCCAACACAAAGAATAAACATCACATCCAAATATTCTTGTGTGTCCTAAAGAACCCCGCACGAAAACATATGAAAAATTAGCTCTCGGTCGAATTGGCTGAAATCTCATTATGTTGTAGTGGGATGGGTCATTAGAAAAAAGTATGAGTTCAAATGATTTTGTTAGTTTAGTTTCTGAGATATAAGCGGCCAAAGTTCGTTAAAATGTCGTATTGGGGTATGATTAACAAAGAAAAAAACAGTTTTTTAGTCGAAATAAGACAAAGTAAGGATGAAAATGTATTGATCGGAACTCATAAATATGTTCAATTATAATATTATTGAATATAGTGCAATAGGGTGTATACAGAGCATAGTAAAAAATATCGTTTTTCCGGATTTTTCTTCCAGCACTATTTCAAAACCAACAAGTTATATTTTATTAGGATATCATAGTTTCAGTCTATTGTAGGCGGAAACACGTGTTTTCTTTCTTGATGACTCTCTCTGTTTGAAATATATATTTTAATTTATTTTCGAGTATACCCCTATACTGAAAACAATTGACAGATCGTTTCAAATTACAAAAAAGAGAATTAATTGCTACCGCCCATTGAATTGAAGATAGGGTAACATTCTGATGGACTCAATTGTTCAATATTACCTTTCATTTAGGTAAAGGGTACGTTACATTTTTTTAAGGTCATTCACAATGTTTTTATTGAATATCTAGAAAACTGTTTCGTGAATTTGGACCATATTTTACTCACAATATTTTGAGAATATTGACTATCATATTCGATAGTTTTATCAACTTTTTATGTTGCGTTCCTAAGATATGCATTATTAAAGTTTACGGTATTACGATACATGGGGTAACCTATCGATTTAACAACATTTTATGGAACTTTTCGACACATTTAATTCTATTATAAAACTTTCAGAAATCAATTATCTGAAACAATGAACGACACAAACCACACTCAACAACAAATTTGGAACTCAACAGTATAGACGAATCGAATTATAAATAACGACTTCTAACATAAAAAGTCAAATAATATTATGGAAATTATAATATATCAAATTGAAATTGAAGCTAATTAGTTATAAACAACATAATCGACAATTTACATAATGGAACTCTCAAAAAACGAACAATAACCAAAACCCAAATTCAAATAAAATTATTATTTGAGAAAAATTATCATTTAAACAATATTTTTGTTTCAGCTTCAGCTTTAGATTTTAAGGCTATGATTATATAATCATAGCCTACTCCTTCGGATTTTAATTTTGTTTCGTCAGCTAGGTGTATTGTTTTGCAAATGTTTCCATCTAAATAATCGAAAAAATTCTAATCACAAACCATGTGACAAGTAGCGGCTTAATCAACATACCATTGATATCTGGATGGAGGTGTCATCATGAAACATACATGGTATTTATCATTACTCGTATCTCCTCCATATTCATTGCCATGTTTCTCTTCATTTTCCGTTTCATCTTCCTCTGCATCATTTTTGTTGACTATTTTCTCCACTTCATGTATTGAATTGTTTCTCTGTGGCCATTTTTTCTTTTTCTTTATATATTTATTCTTATTGTAGAACCGACATTCGTCTTGAATATGTCCTCTTCTATCGCAGAAATCTCAAGATTTATTAGTTTTTTGAGAACTACCTTTATTACTCTTTAATTTCATAGCTATTTGGTTTCCAACTCGCCTTGTTTCATCTCGTCTTTTACTTTTTTTAAAAAATTCATCTTCGACAAGTTCTACTGTCAAGTCTTTTTCAGGTTTGTTTATAATGCCATTACTTTCTGGTAAACTACTGAGTATGAATGCTACTATTGAGTTATCAACAAGATTTTCGCCCGTAGTTGAGAGTCTATCTACTAGCTCCGTTAGTTTTATGAAATTAGTTTCCATATTATCGCCTTCGTTGAATTGTAGTCTACACCGCTTTTTCAGTAACAATACTCATGATGTTCTCTCAGAGCTTTCCAGTATTCATATGCAGTTTTCAGATTTTTTACGTGCATCAACTGAGAATCCTCGATTTGGAATCTAATTAGAGCTTTGGCTTTGTTATTTTCATTTTCCCAAGTAACATCTGCGACTTCAGGCTTTTCTTCCATAACTATGTCCCATACTCCTTCTTTCACGAGTGGAAGTTCCAATCTATACTTCCAGGTTTCATAGTTTTGGTTATCCAATCTTTTTATTGTCGATTTAATGTCATTCATTTTTTTCTGTGTTTCGTATATTTATTTTCTCTTCACTTCCCAATCTTCTTAACTGCGTCTCTGGAGACTGTAGATTGGTTGGACTGGGCCCAGAACCTGTTAGAGGCTGTGGTTTGAATTTATATATGAAAGTACAGAAGAATGTTTTTTTATGACTTCTATATTTAACGTATGACAGACAACTACAATATATGTCAAATTATATCAACTAATAAAAACATATACAGAATGATCAATATCCATATACAGAAATATCGATATAATACTTAGTCGATTCCAATAAACACGAGGAAAAAAGTAATTTTTTTTGGAAAACGGGTCGTTTTATTTTCTGTTGGAAAAACTACGCTCGCTCTAATTTTGGTTGTCTGGTGTCATTAATTCATGGCCAATATCCGATTTCTTAAGACCATATGAAAAGTAAACTGAGTATTCTGCAAAATACTTTTCAATTATAATTTGTTGGATCTTCACTGAAAAATTAGATCTCCAAATGTTTGTATGAGTGAATCGATCATGGTGAAAAAGGATGAAAAAGAGTGTGTGAACTTTTACAATCAATCATGAAAAAATACACGAGTTATGTTCAATGTTGATTGGCAAAGCATGACAAGTTTACCTAAACACCAATAATCCTTGAATTTATAAAAATGTGATAGGGATAGAATATCATTAGATATATTGTTATCCACATAAATACTCTACATGACAATTTTCACTATATGTACCAGGTGACCACGTGGTAAGGTACGCCCCCTAATTTTTCTATGGATTTGAAGATACAGGTTTCAAATTTGGTATGTCGCTATGGTACTTAAAAACGTTTATTTTGACATCACAACTTGAAAATGTCCACTTGTGTTTCCATAACTTCACTGATTACATGTGTCATAATCGTAATCGATGATCTTCAGAAGCAGAAAAATATGAAGCGTTTATTCCAATTTTGGGGTTAAATAAAATCAATATCTGACCGAAAAAAGAACTGTTGTGTGCAGGTACTATACCTAGGTAGGTAGGTGGTCACTCACTTCTGTAGGTGGTCACTCACTCTTCACTCCTCACGAACAATAGAAAAAATCATTACAAATACTGTACAAAACACTCTCCATAATGTTCTCTGCACAAAATTGCACGTCTTGATATTGCTTCCATAACCCAATTCCACTCCTTTGATATGGGTGTAGAAGAGTGGTGGGGTTCTTAAGGTGGCCCATATGAAAAAATCTAATTGCGTGAGGTCGGGTAACCTTTGAGGTCATCTTATAGGGCCATTCGTGCCAATCTATCGATTTGGGAATGGTTTATCAAGGTTATTGGTTACTACTCCGGAATTAGGAGGAGGTTTCCCATCTTGCTGAAAATACATGTTTCTGTGAACATGGAGAGAAAAATTATTTATGAAACCTGCTATTTTGTTCTGTAAAAATCCCAAAACGCGTTTCCATTCAACATACGATCGAATATTATTAGCCCAATAATTCTAGATCCAATCAGATCCATCAATATGTTGACCCAAAGCGTTCCTGATAATTCCCTTGTCTAATGAGCCACAGGTTTTTAGTTGCTCCATTCCAAAGTTTTTAAATCTCGTTTCAACGAAAAATATAATATTTCTCGGGTTATCCGGGTTTATTATGCGGTTCTAAAGTATCCAACTGCAATATTGTACTCTTTTCTGAAGATTATTTTTGTAAAGGCGATGGTGTAACATGGTTGGCGTTATCTGAGAGAAAATTATTCTCTGTACAGAATGCAAACCGCAGTTGTATTTTTTATACACTCACCTTAAATCAGCAGTAAATCTATTTGTTCGTTTAAAGTATATTTTTGCGCCATCAGAATGTTTTTCAACAACTTACAATCCTATATGTAGGGCAATCCGTCACTTTGTTGATAGAAGGTTCTTTTTTGTTTCTTTTTCTTATGCTCAAAGCCGCCTTTGTTGAAGAACATTCAATTTTGAGAAGAGTCATAATGAAACCTGCTTGTATCTCTGGTTCCCTTCGGAATTTTCTAAAACTTTTCAGATAATTTTTCATCATGATGAAGTGTGAAGTGAAAAAAAGGGAGATGTAATTTCATGAGGACCCCAATTTCCAATTAGATCTAACCTCGAAGCTTTCTCTGGTGAGTGCCGACGCTGATCGTCAGTTGGGATGATTTAAGTTTTATTTTCAGAGCCAACTCTGTTCTATTGGAGAATCAATTGTATTCGTGCCATTTTCAACCGATTTCGAATTTTCCAAAACAATCATGACGCGAATTCAAAGCTCTATCGGATAATTGAAAAATATATATCAAGTGACAGGGTGTCGTATGAAAAATAAAAGTTAGGGTCACTTCTAGTGAAACCTGAAGTGATGTCAAAATACACATATTCAAGTACATACCAAATTTGAAACCTGTATCTTCAAAACCATAGAAAAATTGGGGGGCGTACCTCACCTCGTAGTCAAATAATATATATATATATATATATATATATATATATATATATATATATATATATATATATATATATATATATATATATATATATATATTTATATATAAATGAGAGCAGACTTTTGTTTTCCTCTCTCATCAGCTATAAGATATGGCCTATTAACATAGTTTTCTGGAGAAGCATTGTTTCCGCCGATATAATTTAGAATATTTATCTCCTGATTTCATAATACGACCATCAATATTTTCAGCGAGAACATTAGAGGCATGTTGACTTCCACTCCCAAAAATGACCTTTTACTTCCGGTCGAACCAGAAGTAGTAGACCAAAAGTTACGTTTCCCAAAAAATCCCATTTTCAGATAACGTGGAACATGTGCAAAATAAAAGTTGAACTCCTTTATGTCGTGAAACCTCTACAAAATTTCAGAGCCATCCGATTATTCATAATGTTCATTCTGCAATAACACGTGCTGCTTGCTTGTGTTCATGTGTTTGATAATCAGGTGAGGTTTCCTTGTAGACCGTATTGTTTTTTATATCGATTTCGTGAAATAACACCGTTCAATATGCCAGTGTTTACACCACAAGAGTACTGTAATATGATTATTACATATAGAGTGTTTACGAGAATTCGCAAAAAAATGAAAGAACAATTTTGAGTTCTCGCCACAGAGAAGACATCCTAAACCAACAGTGCATTGAATATAATGACAGGGCATGTCCACAATATATGCCTAAATATTCTACTAGCTAATCTATTATAAACTTAGATCGTGATATAAGCCACTTGATTAACTGTTTTCTATTGTTTTCAATACATTTTATCATTTCTTGTACATTCCACAGCTAACATTCATGAATTGTATATAATCTGAAACAATCAATGAATTCTTTGTAACACATTTTTTTTTCAGACTCTCACCATGACAGTCTTATGTTCTGATCATTGAAAGTTAATTGATTTTCAATATATTTTGTGAAAGTTTTGCAAAATGCTCCTCAGGATATGATATTTCAATGATTAAGGTTTGACATACAACAAATTTCAATAGCAACATTTGGCGAAAACAGTCTTTGATTGGCTACAGTTAGTTATTGGTTTTGTAAATTCGAACATGGACGTTATACATTAGAAGATGTGCCAAGTACTGGTAGACCTTCACTAGCTGTTTGTGCTGAGCATATTATCACCACAGGAAAGTTCATTGAGAAAAAGCAGCATATGTTCCTTTGAGATATTCAAGAAATTCATATTTGAGCATCTGCAGTTGATACAAACATTTGGATGTAAGTAATTTAGTAAGTCAGTCAGTGTATTCCACAATTGTGGATGAAAATGAAAGTAATGACAAATATACTGGTATTATCAGAAGTTTGGCTTGCTCAAGTCTATGAAGAATTGTGATTTGCTTGCCCACAATTTGATTTTTGCGTGATTTTGTAATATGATGGTAACGCTATTTAGCATATTGCCGTAGTAGTGGAGTAATATTAGATTTATTTTCAGAAAGTAAGGGGACTGCGGTAACTTTTTACTGTACATAAGTGATGATGTGAGGAACAACATATGAAAAGTTACCAATCGTAAAATGTGTGCTTTATTTATTATTTAACAAATAAGTTGCAAAATTACATTGTTTATTGAATATCTTGAATTTTTTTTTACTTTTTTTTTCAAAACTGATACCGCCATTCGAAAGAATGGAAGATTTCACATGAAGTTTTTCTTTAAAATGGAATCTGTAAGCTGTAGATTTTTTTGTCTAAATGTGAGACGGCGATACTGAAGTGCATCTCTCGAGGAGCACGTAGCCACGAGCGCGCTTCACTTAATTTTTTATAACTTTTGATGTAATTGATCAAACTGAGCTATCAAAAATTCAAATGAAAGAAGTAGGTAACGACACGTTATGTTTTGGAATGTGAAAAAATATAAAAGTCAAAGTGGCATTTTCTATAAAATCACTTAAAGATCTGCCATTTTTTTAATTTTCAAAATGAACATCTGAAATTTCTATAGATCACTTGCAAAATGACACTTGAGAAGGTGTGCGGATGGAAAAAAATCTTAAAATTTTATTTAAAGGAAGACAGAGGTCAAAATATTGAATAATTTCATAAAATGACAAATTTGAATTTTTTGGCCATGCTTCAATAACCGAAAACTCCACAAAATGTGATATCAAGATTTTTCAATCGTTCTCTCAGAAGCTTGTAATCTTCACTTCAAGGAAGTTCGATTGGTTTTATTAATATTTTTCAAATAATAATAAAATTTTGCCAAGAACAGAAGATACACAAATAATGCTCCAAAATCGTTGAAATTTTTTGTTATATAAACTTTGAAAACGTTTATATAGAAACATAAGGTCACCTAACCAACATATATTACGACCTCGAACAATTTTTATAAATGAGTTCCTGCTCAAAATTCTTGTTTAGAATAGAAATATAAGTTTATTTTTTTATGTACTTTATATTGGATCGAAAATATAATATTTGAATGTTAGAGAGACATAGAACATGGGAGAACAGTTGATCGGTAAGTTTAGTGCTCACCTGACGCTCTACGTATACTAGTGGAGTAATATTTAATTTTAGCTTCAGAAAATTGGGGAATGGTGGTAGCTTTTTACTGTACATTAGTAATGATGTTGGGAATAACATATAAGAACTCACCAACCGTAAAGTGTGTGCTTAGTTAACAAACAAACAAATAAGTTGCCAAATTACATTATCTATTGAATATTGAAAAAAATTATAACCAATGGTGCCACTCGCAAAAATGGAAAATTTTACATTAAAAATGTAATCAATTTTTTTTTCAAAATGAAAATTGTGAGCAGCAGAGTTTTTTTTGCTAAAGTGCGAGAATGTGAAGCTGCGACTCTGAAGTGTAGCGCTGGAAGAGCATGCTGCCACAAGCGCTTTACACTAAATCTGTTATAACTTTTGATCTAATTGATCCAATTAGGCTAACAAAAATTTATCTGGAGAAGAAAATTGAAGCTAACGAGTAGCCCTGTCCTCAAACTTGAAAAAAAATATGTATAGGAATAGTACGTATATGAAATTACGTCAAAGCAGAATTCTGTCTGAAATCAATTGAAGATCTTAAATTTTTTTTCAAGATAAACATCCCAAATTTTCACAGATTACTCCCAAAATGACAAATAGAAAAGGTCAATTGAAATAAAACTTCAAATTTTATTTCGAAAAATATTGAGCTCAAAATTACAAATTTGAATTTTCAGGCCATACTTCAAAGACCAAACACTCTAGTTCAAAATGTGATATTGAAACTTATATATATATAGGATATAACAAAACTTGTTGAGTGGAGGCCACATTTTTCAACCGAATTAAACAAAAATATTCCTCGTCATTACCTCGGCTGATTTCGAAAATGGTCCAGTAATTTCAAAATGGCAGCTGTTGGAAGATTCGAAAAAAGAATCACAATATTTAATTTCCATACCTAATATCGGCAAACTATAGGTCGTTCGATAGAGCTTCATTAGCTCCACAACTTTTACTCGAAAAGTTTTTCTCCGAGATGTACAAATAAATAAAAATTACCTCTAAATCATCATTCATGGCATCTGCCTTCACGACTAGCCACGCCATCGTTTTTTCAATACCATATTCTTGTTCAGCGATCTCAAAAACCCCTAGAGTATCAATTTGGGTCAAATTACATCGTTATTCAGAATTTTCCCAACAAAAATAGTTTTCCATTGTTTAAACAATCAATAAACAATCAGAACACAAATATAAGTTTATGACTTTTTTCTGCAAGTCATTTTTAAGTTATATCAGGAGGTTTCAGGAAAATCCCCCAGGATTCCGAAATAATGCATAATTTTAAGCTATTTTTACTCCACTTTAGAAGCTATACATTTTTATATGAGTTCAACTGTGGCCATTTCAAAGAAAAATATTTTTCAATAATCACGTAATTTTTTTGTTTGTAAAAATTCTAACAGCCCTCGTAACATTTGAATGATTTCCCATAGCAAAATGCTATCAAACCGAAATCTTGCATCACGGTGGTTATCATTCTGTATTATTTTGCATTCTGACTTGATCAGATTGTGCAATACAAATCATAGCGTGTGTTTCTTTCGACAACATGAATACGCCAGAAATACCGGACGAAGATGGAATTCTATCAATTTTTCCATAATAATCCATCAAATTCTTTCTTAACGGCATTCTTGCAGTTTGTATTCTATTAGAATTGATGGAATTGTTCGTTGACGACTATGAAAGATATGGGTATCATGATACTTCATGTTTTATGAATAATTTTATGATCTTAGATATACATTTGATGAAAAATATCAGTAATGAACTTAAAGCGATCAGCAACGTGAGGTAGAGTCAGACTGGAATAAAACTGTCTTATAATATCTGCAACAAACGAAAATCGGACAGCTGTACTTTGAGATACTTTGATACTGAAGTCCATGGCCTAAATAAATTTCTAATATATATTTATATATATATATATATATATATATATATATATATTATATATATATATTTATATATATATATATATATATATATATATATATATATATATATGTATATATTTTTGTGATAGGTGATTGTGGTTTGTTTTATTTTATTATTTTTACAATCAGACATCACAACAAAAAATATTTTTTTACTATTTTCAGATCCTTCAGCTAGTTGCCCTTTGAATTTAATTCAATATGTTTATAAATGAATACCCATATAAACATTTCAAATATCCGGCTATGTATTTTACCTTTTTTTTTCATTTGACTCTTTTACCTTACTCCCTTTACCTCAGCTAACTCAATCGGTACGCCTAAGGAATCTTAGGAGTAAGTTCAACTGTGGAGCCCTCTGGTAGTGTTCTTGATGTCAGTTTCAGGAACATGGCAAACTGTTCTGATCAATTATTGAAAATAATTTCAGAAATTGATCAAAATAATAATTTTCTTTATTTAGGAAGACTAACTGTTACCTATCCTGCGATAATTAACTCAAATTAGTGTTTTATAGCAAACTATACATGAAAAGTGCAATTATATGATAATAAAAAAAAGTTAAATGTAACCAACTTTTGTAGGTTATGTTGATTTCAGTGAAATAGTTAGTCTATATACCAATTTATGAAAGTTTTTCATCGAAGGAGTTCTTAAAAGGATTGTTTTTAAAATTCACTGAGTTTTGTAACTCTCATGGTTCTAATGTACCTGTGGTTTCTTGAAATGCAAATGTTCAGTGTCTTGGATCACTCTCCTGTTCTTGAAAACTGCCGTTACAGTCTGCATTCTCCTTGTTCGCCTGTGAATTCGTCCTTGGACTGGTATATGTATGGAATGAGAAGGTAAGATTCGTTATGTACCTGGTTTTTATCAGCTATTGTTCTCTCTGGTACTTTCTTGTGGTGTAGTGGCTAATAACTGTGTTTGTGGCGAAATATGCTTGATATTCCAAATTTAATTTTGTTGAGTTCGTTCTTCAAAAAAATATTTCTTCAATCTCTTTCAGCTTGATGATTTTTTTTCCTCGATACAACATATCTTTTGTTTTTTTCTCGAATTCTCGGTTTTCACGCACTTCCTGTTGCACTTTTCATTATTTTCGTTTATTTGACAGATTTTATTCGCTAATCGTTTCTAAATACCTTATATACTAAATACATGATATATTCAAAATCATTTTTAACTTTTCTGTTTTTCATATTTTTAATATTCATAATTTTGCATCAAGATCTCTCCTGGCATCTCATTGGCTGTTGTGTTCAGATCTAATTTCATATACAGAATGTTCTAACTTTAACATTTTATTGTCCGCTTGTGCTCAAAAATATATTATAGTAAATTTTGATTTCTATAATTTTTATAAATTATGCCAATTGCTTGTGATGTTGAAAACATGTTTATTTGAAATATAGGTATCGACTAATATTATATATGGTTTCCGAAAAACGGTAGAATCCTCAGAAAAACTGTAAAATAACATAGTATAAATTACTAAATATGAACATTTGTTATTTATGTGCTTTTTCAGTTTATAATTTTCATTTCAACTCTTTGAACATTCAACACGTACTTCTAAACATAACAAATATATATATATATATATATATATATATATATATATATATATATATATATATATATATATATATATATATATATATATATATATATATATATATATATATATATATATATATATATATATATATACCTCGGTGACACTGTGATTGAAAGAACTGACACAGAAAGGTTGGATGTATGCTATAATAATATTTGAATTTTGTCAGAACAAACCGTACTAAATAATAATTTATCTTATTCAGTTTATCAACACCGTACTGATCAATAGATACATGTAACTTTTTCTCCGTATCCAAAGTATTTTTCCAACTCCCCTTTTTATTTCGGTGGGGCGCCAAACCGATCCGAATTGAATCTACCTTTCCTCCGCAACCCCATCTGACTGTACATATCCCTCGTGGATCCCTTCTGTGCGAAGATCTCATGTATATATATATGTATATTTCAAGTGTAGATATTTCTGTATAAAATTCACCCAGAGACCACAAGTGCTGTCTACATTAGGAAATAAATCTATTTTTATTTTTTATTTTTGAGATACCCCTCAGAAAGAAACAATGTATATGTTCAGTAAAATACCTACTCCATCATTTCTTCAATTATATATTTTTGAATAAGTAAAAAATTTTGGTTTTTTTTTGTATTGTTTTTTTGCCAATTTTCACATACGACTGTCTATAATTTTGAGGTAGATTTCAATAGAAATACTTGCCATCCATATCTTGATCAACTTTAAAGATGAGCAAAATCGGCCGAGAAGTTTCAAAATGGCGTCTGTTGAAAGAAGATTGAAGAATTTATTTGTTTGAAAATATGAGCAGAATATTGATAGAAAGATTTTTCTGTGAATTGAAAAATCCACGATAAAATGAAATTATTTTTTGTGAATGTCTAACAGAAAACAACTACTTCCCCGGCTAAAGAATGTTTCCCTTTTCAAAATGAATACCCCACAAGAGGTTATCTTGACGATGGAAGATAGTGACTGAAGTTTATCTTCCAGTGGCAGATGATTCCACATCTGATTTTATGAACATCCTCTTCATATTTTCAACAAATCAATGAGCAAAATGTTCATAAAATCAGATGTGGAATCATCTGCGACTGGAAGATAAACTTCAGTCAATATCTTCCATCGTTCAAGGTATTCATTGAAAAGGGAAACATTCTCAATTGAATATTGAACAGAAATATTTCTCTGTGAATTGGAAAATCCACGATGAAAATTAAATTATTTTTTGTGAATGTCTAACAGAAAACAACACTATCCCGGCAAGAGCCATGCTGAACATTGAACTACATCTGATAGATATTCTGAAAGGACCCTAACTAATAAGAAGAAATCTGAAATTGAAAATTAGCATTTTTATTCACATAGTTACTTGATTTTCCAATCTAGTCTTGATTGAGAACCCATATAAGTGAATGAGGCAAATTAGAATGTTTTCCAAAAGAGAGTACCCACCAGAAATCATTTGTAACATTGATGCAACAGAGGCATCGCATTCACTAGGTCTTCAATACATTTTTATCAAGGAAAATCTATTTCACGCTTCCACGATCATTAGGAAAACCGGAAGAAATGGGAAACACATTTTCTAGAAGCAATCTCACGTTGCAAATATGGAAAACAGTTAGAAACATTTCTTTGAAATCAGTGATTTTTTGACATTGAAACATGTCATGGGGTACGAATACCCTACAAGAGGTTATCTTGAACGATGGAACAGAGTGACTAAAGTTTATCTTTCAGTCGCAGATGATTCCACATCTGATTTTATGAAAATCCTGTTCATATTTTCAAACAAATCAATCTATCGTACCTCATGACGGGTTCAAATGTAAAAAAAAAAAATTTCAAAGTGTCCCACCAAAAGATATGTTTCTAACTTTTTTTCATCTTTGCAATATGAGATTGCTTCTAGAAAATGTGTTTCCCATTTCTTGCGGTCTTCCTGATGCTCGTGAATGCGATGCCTTTCTTGCGTCAATGTTACAAATGAATTCTGGTCAGTACTCTCTCTCGGAAAACATTTCTTCTTTGCCTTATTCATCTATATGATTCCTAATTAAAAATGGAATAGAAAATCAAGTAACTATCTGAATAAAAATGCAAATTTTCAATTTCAGATTTTTTATATTGAGTTAGGGTCCTTTTAGAATATCTATCAGATGTGTTTCAATATCCAGCGTGGCTTTAGCCAGGAAAATAACTGTTTTCAACACATTCACAAAAAATAACTTCATTTTTGTTTTAGCTTTTTCTATTCACAGAAAAATATGTCTATTGAATATTCAATTGAGATTGTTACCCTTTTCAAGATTGAAAAAGTCCTCAATAACTAATTTTTATCTCAATATTGTCAAACTAATTTTTTTATAGAGTTTGATAAGCCACACAACTTTCATACGAAAGATTTTTCTCCAAGATGTACACACAAATCGCTTATAATTAATTTTCAATAAGATCATATTTTGTGTTTGCCTTGTATGCTCCTTTCATTTCAGGTTTTTTGTTCGTGTCAATCAGATTCATGCCAGGTTAGAACGTCATGTATTTTCCTCGAATTCATCCTTGTGTGCTTTTGTTCAGTAGATTTGTGAACTTCTTGTATTTTCAGAAGTGTTTTTGATCTGAATGTTCAATTTTATATGTTCATGGAATTATGTAGTTGAATTGAATCGATAGAAACCCAGTTTTATATAACATCTTTTTTTCGATTTGAGACGGATTACATAGAAACATCAGGAAGCTTTCAGCGAAATTTGATTCCTTATCCAACTTTTGATAGTAGAGTTTGAAATTTATATAGAAATACAAATGCTGTTTGTAATTTCCAATGGGAATGTGTTGCACTCGTTGGCTTGAATAATGGGATAGCAAATTCTTAAACAATAAATACATTCTGAAATGTACCTTTCGTGTCTTGTGATATTATTGTTATTCTTATTTCTTCTGTTTGAAAAAATGTTTCATATAGGATCGCTGAAAACTCAGAACGATGTTCTCAAGTGTAAATAGCAGGATCATTCAAATATGATATGACCGGCCTATATACAAACGCCTTCATAATTTTTCCGAATGCTTTCTCACCCTCTATTGAAAATAAAATATGGAAATTTTAGTATATTTCAAGATATGGAACGATAATAAGTTTCCCCGAGAAATGTAGGAGAACCAATAAACAGATATGCGATTAAAATACGTTTTTCAATTCCGGACAAGGTTTCGATACTATTCATTTTTCGTACTTCCGTTGATATTTTTCTAATATTTCAAGATGCATTGAATATAATTCTTGTTGTTGTCTTGTTGAACGAACGTATATGTTGAATCTGCTGGATTTCTTCCTCAAATGTCGAGAAGTAATGGACCCCAAACAATAATATATCTCAGACAAATGAGAAAACGACTTCCAATAAGTTGGGAATGTAAAAAAAATAAGTCGCGTCGCTTACCTTCAACTATCGTTGGATATTGCTTATTGTATTACGATACAAACTATCCACATATGACTGTAATATAAGTGAAACTCACTGATAACAGCATTTACCAAAATATTTGAAAAAACTTTGAAAACGAGAATAACAGAATTTATAGAAAAATAATAGTTGTTTTCAGAAAAATAATTTGGGTTTCGTCAGAGTAAATCTATAAGATATGCGATAGTCAGTCTGACCTCCGAACTACATAGAGCAATGGAAAATGGAAAACCCGCAATTCGCATATTTTTTGACCTATCAGACTATCACCATGAATTACTGTTTGAAGCTTTGGAAGATGCAGAGTTAAGAAAAACAACACTCAGACTATTCGATAGCTAACTCACTGACAGGAAAAAATGTGTGCATGCAAATAAAGAAAAACATCAGTTCTCAAGAGGTCATAACAATCGGTGTTCCACAAGGTACCGTTCTGGGACCAATTTTATTCAATATATATCTGAACAACCTCCTTTCCCTAGAATCACAGGGTGAAATAAATAGTTTGGCTGAGGACACAATTGTCTACTATGAAGGGGACAGTTGAGTAAACCTGAAGAGTAAAATAGAATTCGACTTTGGAATTGTACTTGATTGGTTTGACCATGAATATCTCACTGTGAATTACGAAAAAAAAAAAATCATGACATTCACTTCACACGAAAATAGTCTTCGCGACGATAACGACATCAAAAACATAAATAAAACAGAAAACAACAAATACTTTGGTATCACGTTAGACGGTCACCTGCGGTGGGACGTACACGTCCAAACCATCACCACTACACTAAGACGTATGTTATACATGTTCAAGTTTTTGAGCAATGAATTGAATATTCATCAAATGCAAACGCTATATTATGCCTTACTACAAAGTTGAATACAATATGGGATTCTTGGCTGGGGAGAAGTAGTCGAAAGCCATCTGAAAAAATTGGAAATTTATCAAGAAAAACCCTGAGAATAATGTTCAAGGAAAACTACACCTATCTCACAAATGTTTTGACCCGAGGCAACTTTTCATAGAAAATATTGTAATAAATCTATTCAAAAACAGGAATTCTCTCCAATTTCTTGATCATACTTTACCAAGCAAAAAACGAAACAAAACGTGAAAACAAATCTCTCAAAAAAAGGCAGGACAGCGATGCTACGCATCTTGCTCCACGCATACACTACTCCAAGTTTATACGTTACTGTACCTTTAATGGGGTATTGAATTTTCATGTAATTCTCTTGATGTACCACATTTTAAAATTTTCTTCTGAAAAAACTCTTATTATTATTATTACTTAGGAGTATTATAGAGGTACACTTTACTGGGTAGGACAACTATTCAGTCAGAGATAGAGTAGAATTGGTATTCTCGAGCTGACACAATAATATAATTAAATTTTTCACCAATAAAATTGTTTGAAACCTTTCAGTTTTTTCTGATGATAGTATTAATGCAGGGCTCGAAAGAATAGTGTATAGAAAAGACTTCAATTCCAAAAAAAAACAGTATTTTATAATATTTTCTGGGTCTTGAGGATCACCATATAGAAATTTGCATTCCAATCAGTTGAATAATCATTAGAAATATACTTCTGAATATATAAAAATAGTAGTATGTTGTATCAGTATGCAAAAATTACCTGAATTATTATTTAATTTATTCGTTTATTCACCAGTCAGAACAAAATATACCATATAAATATATAAATGCTCAATACTGGTAATATTCCTACACACAAAATTAATTCAGATTAAGTATATATTCTTCACTTACATTCTAAGTAAGTACAGTCTTAGAGATAGGGAGTTTGAGGTCAGAAAAAGTTTTCATATAATGACCGAATATCGAATATATCTTGGGAATGGAATAATAATGTATTTGTTGAGGAACGTCTTCTTCGATTGAAGATAAATTTTAATTACTACAGCGCAGAGCAAGTTTCGTATGCGGTAAAGTGTGCTACTAGATCAACGAAAGCCAGTAATGTGTATACCACAGAGAAGATGTGTGCTTCTGCTTCCTCTACTTACTCTGATCGTCACGTATCAGGAGCCAAAAACAAAATATCAAACATCGACTATGCTGAAAATTTCACCAGTTTCCCATAGAAGGAAAACTATTGAAAGACCTATAGTTGGTGCACTAGAAGTCAGAAATAATATTGATATCAAAATATTGCCTAAACTCGCATTTTTGCACGTTTATAAAATAAATCCTCAAATGACTGTGGATGACCTCAAATCTGTATCAATTGATTTTGTCCCAGAAGTTGCGGTGGAAAAAATCAACTCAATGTATCCGGATTATTATTCTACATTCAAAGTTAGTGTTGATTTCACCAATCTTACTAAAGCAATGAATCCTAACATTTGGCCGAAAGGTGCTTCTGTAAATCGTTTTTTTCCCGAAGGAAAAACTTACATCAGAAAATTTCACGTACCCCGATATTGGTGTTAAATTGAATTGTAGCAAACTTTATCTTGATGATAGATCTGACGGTTGACAAAAGTTTATTTATTTTTCATATTAACATTCAATGTCTTTCGAATAAAGTGGACCAATTAAATTTGTACTTAGAAAATAATAATTATTTTATCATTTGTTTTCCTGAACACTGGTTGAGTGATGATGAACACGGGGGTGTATCTATTTTTGTCAAATCTGGCTTGAAATATAGGGAAATTGACTGTAAAAACTCGAACAGTGGGATAATTTCTGAGTTCTGTAGTATCGAGATATTGTCCCTCAAGAATATTGTCATTACGTCTGGTCTGGATTAGGTAACTTTGAAGTCTTCTTGCATAATTTCGAGAATCTTTTAGTAAAATGCACTAGTTTGAATCACAAGATTATTGTTTGCGGTGATTTCAACGTTGATTCAAGAGCAAATTCCACTGAACGTGATGAACTTATTTGTATGATCAATAGTTTCAATATGAACATAACCATATATGAAGATAAACATGTTTCATCGCACTCTCCACCCTGCATAGACAACATCTTGACAAATTTCGAGAACGATTTTTTGAAACGGGTGTGGTGGAGCCATGTTCATCTGACCACTACGCACAATTCATGATCATAAATGCTGAATTTCGTAAGCCATCTACCACAGTATGGCGGAAGCAAATAAATGAAAAAAATAAATTGAAGCTGAAATCATCATTGGATAATATTTCTTGGAATAAACCCATCATAGAAAACTGTGACAAAATGATTATGCCAACAACTTTTCTAGATATTTTAATATACCACGGAAAAAAATTTTTTCCGAAAAAAAAGTCTATGGACAAACCTCCAGTCAGATGGTTAATATGCGTGAATTCAAAGATAACCTTCCCAGTCTAAAAACTATTTGCGACTGTACAAGAACTGCAGAAAGTTACGCTGCCTACAGAGCTTATCGGAAACACTACATAATTCAGTTAAATAAAGTAAAAAAAACAGCTTATAATAATAACATTTTGGAATCAGAAAACAAGCCAAAAACTTGCTGGCACTGAATAAATCACGAACTCAACAAAAAGATAAAAGAACAAGATATACCAGATGTACCGATTGAAAATTTCAGCAATTCTTTTGCCAATGTTGCGGAAAGTATAATGTTGGGCTTACCTCAAGCGACTGAGACTTCGGTTGACCTACTCAGTTCTAGTTTTTCGTCTTGTGACTCTGTTTTTCTTGCACCCATATTGCCTCAGGAAATAATCGAGGCAGTAAGGTCATTAAAAAAATCGAAATGTTTAGATTGCTATGACTTTTCAAGTGAAATAATGAAAGGGATCATTGATGCAATTATCAGACCACTCACATTCCTTCTCAACTCCTGCATATCTACATGTTGTTTTCCTAGCTGTTTTGAATTTGCGAAAGTTCAACCATGATGGAAAAAGGTGAAAAGTCTCTAGTAGAAAATTATTTCAATAATTCCGTTTCTGGGTAAGAATATGGAAATCATCCTGAAGAACAGGTTGGTCCGTTATTTTGAGATAAATAACTTTTTCAGCGATTATCAGTATGGGTTTAGAGTAGGGTAGTCTACAATTGATGCTTTATTGGAAGTCGTGAATTGCATTGTCGTTACCCTTGAGAGAGGGGATCTCGTGTCAATCACACTGTGTGACCTTTCCAAGGCTTTCGATTGTGTGTCTCATGTCTCTCTTCTTGATGAGCTGAATTACTATGGAGTGAGTGGAATTCCCCTGGAATTATTAAAATCATATTTGACTAATAGAACCCAGTAGGCTTATGTGAAAGATGCATTTTCTGGTGTTAGGAATGTTTTACATGGTGTTCCTCAAGGATCTGTTCTGGGGCCATTGTTATATATAATTAATGTGAATGACTTCAGCAATTTCATGTCACCAAATAAAGGTGTCCTTTTCGCAGATGATACTTCCTTAGTGTCAACTGTCACAAATTTGAAAACGTTAGGGGAGAACAAAGATGAAACAGTCAACTGGCTTTTCGTTGGTTTACAGTAAATAAGTTGAAATCAAATGAAGAGAAGACCAAGGAAATTGTATTCTCTACAGTCAAACTTACATCGAGGACAATAATGGAAAGTTACTCGGCGTAATTCTTGATGCGACCTTATCCTGGTCAACTCATATTAATGTTTTGAATAGGAAACTCTCTAAGAGCATTTTTGCCCTGAAACAATTAAAGAAAGCAGTGGACCTCGATGCCTTTAAAAGTGTATATTTCGCCATAATCCACTCTCTTATGAATTACGGCATAATTCTATGGGGTAATTCAGCACATTCCATCAAAATATTTAGGCAACAGAAAAAGGCTCTGAGAATAATGGGGAATGCTGAGTACAGAGCACACTGTGAACCACTTTTTAAAGACATGAAAATCCTACCTTTACCTTCTCTTTACATCCACCCCACTGTTCTTGAAATCCATAAATACATAGTACAGTTTTCTAAATATCTGGATGTTCACCATCATCATACAAGAAATGCTGAGCTGCTCATTCAACCACGTTACAGATTGTGAAAGTCTTAGAAAAACTCCCTAAATATAAATCTTCACAATCATATACCTGAAGTTATTGAATCCCTCAACCACAAATTGTTTAAACTCAAAATAAAATCATTTTCGTTGAAAAACTGTTTCTATAATACTGAGGAATATCTTAACTCACATTTCTCATTAATGTTATTCTTATCACCTGGCCAGGGTTGATACAATACTAGGCATATTGTGTTACTAATTTTATGCAGAGAATGTGTTCCACTTTTAATCTGTTTGTTTGTAAACGATGTAATATAGTTTTAATCATTTTGATTGTATTTTCAAATTGTTGTTTGTGTTTTCTATTTTTTATTTTATCATTATTTTTATTAGAACCTTCGCATAACTTGTAGCAAACATGTAAATGTAAAGTTGTCCAATAAATCTATCTATCTATGTAGATCTGATTTTGCATGGAGTTTCCGTATTGTTCTCCCCATACCAGTATTCCATACCGTAATAACGACACTAGTAACGACACACATAAATAAAAATACGGGTTGAATATAGAATATTTCCTTTTTTGGAAGTCGATTGATAATAATCGCATAATTCTGACTGACCCCTTTCATGAGCAAAGAAATGTGTCTGGGTCTGATTATTAGATACAATTTCACAATATTCTAGACGGCGGTCTGGATCATCGTCCGTCCGTTCATAAACCATCTTTATTTTATAGGGATGAAATTTAATTTTTTTCAGAACTCTCAATACAGTCTTCTGTGAAACCTCACAATTCAAGGCAACAGTTCTACTCGATGAGGACGAATTATTCACAAATTCGCCCATAATGTCCACTTGTTTATCTTCCCCAGTAGTTGATCGCCCAGAACGTTCTTTATTTTGCACACTGCCAATCTCATAAAAGATTTCCACTTATTGTTTGAAATAATGTCTATCAATAGGGCGATCTGGAAAACGTTCATTGATAATTGCGATGAGCCTCACCAAAAATAACAATCGCTTCGCATTTCTCATTTAACTCACGTGGTGCAACCATTGTTTGGAGATGAATAGCAATCAAAACATACAGCTAGAATACACTGACTTGATATCAGTTTATTGATTTGGCCATCTATCCTGAAAACAATGCAAAAACACCAACAAAAACGTGCATTTAATATCCAAGCATATGGCAAATAAGTCTCACTTGACGTCTGAACCAAAACCGATATCATGCAGGGCCGAATTTTAATTCTAAGTATGACTGCGCTACCATAATTTTCGTTATTCTGAAACAATAATAACTCGAAAATTAATGGAGCAAATGTCAATTTCTTTGCACGGTTGGATAGAGAATAAAACCCCCTTTAAATGAGCCATGCTATTTGAATTTTTTGAAAGGGTTGCTCCCCTCTATTGAGGGATGAAATTAGGGGCAAACTATTCATACAAAAATGTACATTGTAGAAATCAAAAGTCGACGTGACTCGGCGATTTTCCTAACAAGAGTCCAGTAACGAGTTAGAAAGGGGGGGTAAGCACTTATGATGCTCACTGTGAAACATTCCGAAATCGAGGCTGCCTAGTTACATTTTTGAACTATTGAAGAAAAGGTCTACAGTTCATACAGTTGATTTGCGTAACTTAGACTCAATTTTCGAACTACCTAGGCATGCAAGTACAATATATGAAAAATCAATATCTTGGAATTGCAATACTCAATGCGTTGAGTGAATTTTTTATGCTTGGTACTAATAACCAATTCAAACGGGCATACCGCGAACACTTTCTGAATCAACAAACAGGATAGAAAACTCTCTTGTACGTGAAATATGATATTGTAAGATTTTTTATGCCGATCTTTATGTTGTTGTTGATGTATTGTTTCCCTGGTACATAAGATGTGGTATTTGTTATATTATTTGAAAAGTTATTCATGCTATTGCTAAGGTATTGTCTCTCTTGTACATAGGATAAGTTACTGATGAATTATTTATATTGTTATTTGTGCCACTGTTGATGCAATGTTGATTTCACTGTGATTTCGACTCATCTTGTACACATTTATTTTATTTTATCTTTTTTTTATTATTTATCACAATTTATTTTGTAGATTATGGAGCTCCAATGAACATTATTATATTAATTATTATTAATTATTATTATATTATAATTTCTTCTCCTGAACATAGTTTGCAGAGGGGATATATCAATATACATTCATTCATATACAGTGTATTGGCCTTCTGAAAATGGAATGTATCTGAATCTTATTTTTTCAAAAAAGTTATGTCAGTATTGAATTTTTTCATTTTGTTTCACATAGCACGAAACCAATATTTGGATGTTTGATGTTGGAAACACTACGGTATTATACAGTGCGTTCATAAAGCGTGGAAATGATCCATTATCTTACGAGTTAATCATTTTCGGGGATGAAGCTCGAAAAGGTTGATTTTGTATTTTACCTTAAAATAAAAATTTAAAGGGAACATTTTCATATAAAAAATTGAAAGCTCATATTTTTCTGTGTTCAACCATACCACATACGTCATATGTAACACTTCACGTTACAGTATACTGAGTATAATGGAAACCAGTGTTCATATTTCTTAACATTCATTTAATTATTTATTTTGCAATGAACATATCATAAGTAAGTAGTAAAAATAAACAAATGACAAATTTACAACAAATGCTCGAACTGAGCTCCTTGGGTTAGTTGAGAATATCCAAGACGTCTGATGAACTCTTGGGTTACGTTTGACAACATCTTGGTGTAATTCATTGAATTTCAGTTCGAATTCTCTCTTTGATGTCCTTCAAATTGGTAGGTCGATTTATGTTCACTTTACTTTTCAAGTAACCCCAGAGAAAAACGTCCATGGGAATTAAATCTGGGGACCACGTCGTCCAATACAGCGATTGGAAAAGGTTTCATTGAGAAAATCTCCAACCCTTCGGAAAATAAGACATTAAATTCAAAGCCATTATTTTGATTACACACTTCTTGCATAATGTTTATCTTTATATGGATGTAATTTGGCTTTTCTCAGAATTTTCTGTACAGCACAACGACAGATCTCATTGTTGTCAAATGAAGTTGTAATTAAACAAAAAGGATTCTCTTCAATTCCAAGTAATACATTCAATTGAGTGTCTTCTGCAACGGTAGGCCTGCCACTCTTAGGCTCATCCCTAACATTGCCAATCTAATTAAATTTATGTAATATTTTGATTAACGTCGATTTGCTTATTGGTTCTCGATCAGGATATTTTTCATCAAAGATGTCGCATACTCCTGCCATACTTCTTTCACGATCGCCGTAACCTAGGATCATCAAACCTTCTATTCGTTGTTTCTGGCAGCACCATCGTAATTTCAAATGATTTTTTTTGGGGTAGTATTTTTCAGAAAGGTATTATTGGAGACTTATAAATCGATATGCCACACAGTAAATCAATTCAATACTGACATATGCAATGGTAATTAAGAACTCATCGTCTGGTTGCTAAGGGCTTTCAGATGTTTTCCTAGCCTACTCAAGTTTGGCAATATACTCGTACTAACTACTGAGTAATTCTCAGGTTTTCATTGCAAAATTAATAATGAAAAAAATGTTGAGAAATATGAACACTGGTTTCCTTTATACCAAGTATATTGTAACTTGAAGTGTTACATATGACGTATGTGGTATGGTTGAACTCAGACAAATATGGGCTTTCAAATTTGATATGAAAATATCAATTCAATCAAATAAAATATCGATGACGTCATATATCTTGTGAGGTGATGGGGAAAAAAATCTTTCATTTTAAGGTGAAAAACTAAAATACAAAATCGACCTATCCGAACTTTACCTCCGAAAATGATTAACTCGTAAGATAATGGAGCGTTTCCACACTTTAGGAACGCACTATATATCCAGAAATTTCAGTCGTTAGTTATCCGACTGCATTGAAAGTTTCGTATAGAATACTAACCGCAGAATTTAAAGACCTCGTAACTTTCAGTACGAATCAAGTTATTTTGAAAGTGTTGGGAAATACATGTCCAACCTCAACTTGTCCCTGGCTTTATATAACTCTGGGGTATCTTCCAAAGATTATAGGAATTCTAAAGGGATGGAATCCCTTCGGATAAGTTTGCCTTTCTCTTGAGATGTCTTTAAGTCCGTTCGTCTTCTGTTTACATAATTGGAAGTATTCCCAGGATTATGTACTCTGCTTTATATTAATTATGTATCTAGTGGAAGTGGACTTGATAATGGCAGATTGAACGGCATTTTATTTGCTCATATCTTGAGAGTTTTATCTTTCCAAATAATGTAATGCCTTCCCATTATAAGAATGAGAATTGTGAGATTTTTCATGTTGAACAAACATATCAAAAAGAATCTCATCCAATAATGCTGATATTTCAATCTTACATTCCATCTTAAGCATTACCCACATACGAGGTAACTAGGATTATCTGGGATTCAAACAGATAAATCTATTTGATTTCGTTGGAAAAGTGGTCCTGGCTGTTTTTGAATTTCAAAATACAAAGTGACTAACGCTCAATAATATCTATTAACCAAAATAAAGTATTTCTGACTATCACCCTTAATATTCTCTCTCTAATATTTTTTTTTATCAAAAAGTACTATCTGCTGCTTTGTAAAATATTTTATTAGTTATCAACGTCTTGGAATCAGGATGCATATGAACATATTTGAGTCAGTAAGTCAGGTACCATGAAGCCAACGCGCATTTAAGTTATTGAAAAAAAAATTAAGACTCAAGTATTTTTTTTTTTTAGTTGAAAGTCTGACTATAATCAGTTTGTGAAATGAAAAATATCACTGTAATTCTGAGTGTCAGGTAGGTTAACGTGATTGTTTCATGTTGAAATTCGTTTCAATATTAGATTTTAGAACACAGTCGTAGATATATCATTAATAACCAGGTAGTCCGTTTCTGCGCTGCTAGCCTAGAAAAAACAACTCACGTCCTCTGTTACGTTGTACAGCTCGTGTTACGTTGCGTGCAGTGCTCAAAGCCTAGCAATGAATGGTGTTATTTTCAACTGGGTAAATAAATCTAATGAATATTCCTTATGCTCTAGTAATTTTAGCACATCAGGTGGGTGACGCGTTATCCATAGACAAGTACACCACACCACTAGGAATAGCCACAGGCAGAACTAAATCGTGGGAAGGTGGAGAGAACACAGTAGATATCAACGAATAGTATTGCGATGATCTATCTGAACGACGCCAAATCGTCTCAAATTTCTAATCACTGCGTTTGTTATTCTCTGCACGTGACCTGGGAAATTGCGTGTCCCTTGGTTGATAAAAACGGTGTTTCCAAAATACGTTTGGTATGTCCGGCTAATTCAAATCGCTTCTGAAAACGGACTGCAGCCCCAAAGCGAATGAAACTGTTTGTAGACATTCGTATAAACAGCCGCAATTCCACTAACGAGGCTGTGGCAAACAGACCTAAATCCAAGCTGTGAGCTCCATGGCGACTGGTGAATGCCACCGTGGTCTTAAAAAACGTTATCACAGCGGAGGGCGTGATCCCCTGTACCGTAGGCACAACAGGACCGGACGAACACCTTTCCCCTCATTCGTGGGAGCAAATGGGATCAATGAGCCGGAATACCGAAAGCGAAGGCAGACCTCCTGACCTTTTTGGTTGATGATATTCCTTTCCGGGTAACTGAAGAGGATGCAATTCTTAGGGTACTACAGGATCGGGAAAAAACTCTTCAGGATACTGAACAAACAAAACAACAAGAAAGATGGGTGGGACAGGGCTTATCCAAGTAAAACTCCAGCACTGTCAGGTGGCCACGGCAGTACTCTCGGTTACTATGAGATATTTTGAGTGGCCCTTATTCAGAAACCATGCATAAGACAAGAAACAATGAAAGGTCTGGATAAGACAAGAAACAATGAAAGGTCTGGGAGCACGTCAACTGAGACTTTTCGGATATGTTCTCTAATTAGGTAAGATTCAATGAGCCAGAAGACACAAGAATGAATCTGAGATGAAATGGCTCAGAGAATCTCAAACTTCTAATGAGTGTCCATGAAGAATTTTCTGCACCTACCCCCAAAAAACTGAGATTCATGTCTTTTGATTGAGAACTTATATCTTCCAAATGAATCCCGAGATCGTTTATAACATTTATTTTCTATATTATAGGAAGATATCAATCAAACGATATAATTCAGGCAGTATCCCTCCAGTTTTGGTCAAAGCGTTGAATATAACGTTGATTGGTATAAAAGAGAATGAAAAGCGGTTTCTGCATCGGCATGATGCAGGACGATTTTCCTCCGATCTCCTTCATACTATATTGAAGTCAGAAGAACCGATAAATGGAAAATATCAGCTTTGTGAGCATTTGCGAAGTGACCTCGTATTGAGAGGTTCCGCACCATTATCCAGTAGTTGTAATCGAATGTTTACCGATATATGAACCAGTAAAGTTATTGTTTTTGGATGGATATTTGACACACATCACTAACCGATAGCATGGGTTAGCTCACAGTGGAATTGTAGAAAGTTTATCTTTCTCTGGTGAATATTTGATTGCTTTTGATCAGGCCTTGCCTCAACTGTTATATGAATATTGAATCTCGTAGTAGACAGTATATCAGAAGAGCACAGTTTGGATGAGGTTAATCAGAAACATCAAATGTAGCAACAAGATAGATACTAAGAAGCAGGCATAATTAACTTTTTATGGCATCGAATATAAACCTCACCTCCAACTTAATTTCATTGAAAATTCAACACCATTGAATTGTATTCTAATGGGAAAGAATGCTTCATTATACCAAGCTCCTCTACCTACTTCGGAAATAGCACTCTTGAAATTGTAATCGATTATTATCATTCAAGATATTCCTAAGGGATATGAACTGATAGAAAACTGTTTTCGTCAATGAGGTTTTTCAGTTAAAAAAATAGTTCATTCCAGAGGAGTTGAGTCAACTCACTATTCAAATTTGCATTGACAAGGAAAAATGTGCTTTCCATTGATGCTCATATTCCATCTGAATTTTTATAAGCGAACTGATGGAATATCGAGGGATTTTCCAAATTGGCACAGATTTCTAAATGTATTATTTCATCCAATGATATTGAGGTTCCGGAAAAACTGGAGATTATCAGAATACTGGAAAACAAGGGTTTCAATGGCTAATTATTTTATTGATTCATAACAGAGAACCATCGGGATGAAAGAGATTGTGTGAGGAAACAAAGCAAAGTATCCAAAGTTAGTATCTCAATGAGAAGATGAGGTTCTTTGGCGACATGTGTTTCCACCACAAATTTCCATATAACAATCACAGCATGGTCTCCTTCATTCTGGAATTGTTTTTTTTTCTGCGTTCATCGACAGGTAGAATGATCTATACTCATTTACGAATATATTTTGAAAATCGTACTGACAATTCAGCAAATGAAGCGACAAATTGGTACTTCTGTAGTTCTATTGATGTCAACAGTTTCGTATCGTTTGGATAGGTGACATCTCAAGTTATACGTTGGTCACAATGTGCGACTTTGGCCAAAGTTGTGCAATTGTGCAAGAATTAATCGAAATGTATAGCATTTCGTGCAATGAGCCTTTTTATGCACCAAGAGGAAACACTAATTAGAAAGTATATGTGCTACTATCACTTGGGATTCTTTTTTTTCTTCTGACGGGTAGTCTTTCCATAATCCGGAAAAAAGTGGTTTCGTGACGTCACGTTCATCAAAAGTTGATTTGGCATCATTGTATGAGTTGTGCACCATGGAATTGTGACGTAATGTAATTTGTTATTTGATACTTTGATAGGTTCGTTCGTTTGCTCCACGGACTAGAATATTATCAATCGTTTCCCTCGCTTCAGCTCTTTTTCTTGCAGATATCTGATACGTGACACGAGATATGCAATGCAAAGATCTGCTGCAAACGACCAAGCTCTCCATGAATGATTCGTATTGAAAAATTTCCGAAATTATGTTCTAATTTTAATAACTGTGAAAATGTCTAAGAAGTGCTACGTAATCGGTTGTCTGAACACCAGTGAAAGTTCAAATAAACTATTTTTTATGCACCTAAAGATGAAGGGCGTCGTAAGAAATGGCTCGCGACAGTCAATAAAACTTTTGAAAAAAGCCGAAATATATGCTTTTGTGCAGAATATTTCCAGGTGAGTACATTAAGAAACGATCTTTAATTTCACTCAATGCAAGTGTTGTATGAAAAACATCAATCAGTGCTGTATTTTATATCCAGTCCTATAAATATATTGTTCCAGCTGAAAAAAGATACTACGAATTTGGAATATCCCAGAACAACAGGATCAAAATTCATGTTGAAGAAAGATGTCTGTCCACATATCAACCAGAAACGGCATTGATCTGACAATGTTTCATCGCAAGTACATGACCTACCAACAATGAAGAAACCCAACCAAATGAAAACATCACTCCTTCAGCTAGTAAAACTGTGTTGAGTGAGTGATTACATCCATGGGAAATATTTACTCAAGAGTTTCGAATAGTTCTTCTAGCAGTTGCCAAGCTAATACATTATATGATTCACCAAAAAATAACAGCAACAAAGAAAATTCTGAGTATATTCCTAGTCAGCCTTCATCTGATCCTTATAGTGAAAATATCGAAAGACAGCGCGCCAACTCTTATTCATTGCACGTATAGAAAAAAATAGTAGATTTTATTTGGGACTCCCTGAAAATGATTACCACATTCTGAAATTCATTACCAAAATTGAAGAAATTACATATATGGATGATACGGGTTGGGGTGTATACTTTCGATTGGCTGATGACTTTGATTTGGGTATATCAAGTGTTCACAAGATTTTCACAAAAGCTGTGCCTATGATGGCAAATTCTTTATAAGAGCTTATATATTGGCCTGACATATCTGAAATTAAAAGAAATTTTCCGATCCCTTTCAGAGCTCGCTATAAGAAAGTTATTTCGATTATTAATTGTCTGTGAATTGAAAAACCCTCTGATCCAGTTCGTCTGTCCATGACTTGGTCAGAATACAAAGGATGCAATACTGTAAAATTTTCAATATCTGCTATGCCAAATGGACAATACAATTTATTTCAGGAGCATACGGTGACGAATTCTTAACGACTTTGTCGATAAGATTCATTTCTTTATTTTGATTGAAATTCGAAAATACTTTGAATAACTAGAATGTGCAGTATTATGTCAAAGTTTTCTGTGTTTTGTTGTCACATTCTCTTCAAGAATGCCAATATCTTCAGAAAACAAAATTTTTTCTATAGCTTTGTAACCATAGGGACATTTTTGGCCATAGAAAATGTAAACTGTATTTGTAAAAAAATAGATGAGTTAACGTCTTTATATTTGAATCAGTATCCCTTAACAAAGAGTTGGTGTGAAATAAGTAAATAACAATTCTGCAAAAAATGTTAGAAATCTGTATGAACATATTTCCAGTCTATTCATTCTAAATTATTAATTATAATTTCCGTAGTTCAAACTCAATAAATGTTTGACTCATCACACGGAGGAAACACAACAGGTACAGAATATGAATTTATTTATATTATAATACAAACAGACACAGCTTGCATATATATTCACCGTATAATTTATTTATGATTATATATAAACAATTACAGAACATCGAGAATATCTACATTGTACATTTTGTGAACAAGTTTAAATGGAAGTATTATTACAATAATATTTGGAACATTTATTGATACATGCAATAATCCATTCAATACATTCATGATGAATCGTAATATCTAGAATATCTACATCTTAAATTTCGTCAAAATAAGTATTGCTACAGTAAAATTTGGATTATCTATTAGTACATGCAATGATCCATACAATACATTATTGATAAATTTTAACATCAAGAATATCTACATCATAAATCTAGTTAGAAAGGTTGAATAAAAACATCAACTGTATGTAGCCAACAGCATTATCACCACTGGGGTCACTGGTAGATCTGTGGAAAGATAACATGTGTTGATTTATTTTTTTGATGCGAATAAGTCAGTTGAAATATGATCTCGATATTCATTTTTGCTATATACCTAACACAAATTGCTTACCGTTTCGTTTTCACATTTTCCATTTCAGCACTCAAGAAATTCATGTTTGATGAATAAAAAGAGTTAATCATCTCATAATCCACCATTCGCATATTTTCCGAGCCTGCTTTTACGAAGCCTTGTTTCATTATAAACACACCAAATCGTTTATGATATTAAGAAATTGATGATTTGATAAAAATAAACATTAACCTCAAATCTCAATATTATTCTATGAGAATGGGAACGGAACTATCTTTAATATTTGTGGTGTTGCAGTTGCCCGTTCAGAAACTTCAATGTTTTAAATAAAGAAAACCGTTGTTGAAATGTTTTTTTTATGAGTCTATTAATAAACAGAGTTAATTATATATTAATGGTGTATATCAAGCAGTGAGCTATATTTTGACAAGAACAGTAATGCGTGTTTCTGAACGTGGATTATGGAGGGGGTAGTTTTCGATTAACGTAACGTCACGGGTACACTTTCAAACGCAATATCTTTTCTAAATAAAAAATATATGATGGCATTCTAAGTCAATTGGACGTTCCATATGAAATACAATCGACCTATATAAGTTTTGGAATTCATTTTTCCTAATGGAAAGGTCTATTGTATAGCCAAAAACATAACGGCTATTCCAAACCTTGCACTCCCCATAAAAACTCATATCCCGTTCCGCAACAATTTTTGTTTATATCTTTGAATACACCTATTTTTCAGGTGAAAATTGTTCATAGACGACTCTCGCACATTCAATGAAACATAAATTATTCAAGAGTTATTCGCAAAAATCTCAAAAACAAAAGTGACGTAATATTCCAGACATATCGGCCATTTATCTCTCTATCATTAGGTAACTTCTTAATTTTTTAGGGTTATCACTTCCTTCGAATCTAAGAACTATTAGGAATCTATTCAAAACGTGCAAATTTCAGTTTTCTCCTTTACTTTGCCTGAAATTATGCACGATAAAAATAATAACAATACAAAATAAATCAGTTAATATTTCATGAATCAGTTCTATTCCCTTTCTCAATTCGAAATTAATGTTAAAATACCAAATATAATTGGATAAAATCTCAGTTTTCTGACAACTATTCGTGAATATTTGACACACTGGTTCACAGAATATTCAATTCATGTGATCTATTTGATATGACATGTCTAGCTCCACATGAGAAAAATGTGAAGAATATTCCTATCATCTCCAAGAAAACATTTGGGCATCACAAGTATCATGTGATACAGATTTGATATAAGTAAATTTTGTTTGCTAACAAAACAGCAGAGAAGGGCAAGGCAAAGGAAGGAATTCTGTTATTTCTACGGGACACCCTGAAATCTTGGAATTGTGAGGGAACCTCCTATGCTAGCTCTCTTGTGAACCCATATTAATCCCTGAATTTGGATCCTGGATTTCCGAATAGATTGCTTTATTCCTCAAAGACCTATTTCAATTTCGATTCGCTTCTCTGCAGAACAACTGCCGCAAAATTAATCACATACTTGTACTACTGAAAGTTCATTTATTAGGATTGTTCGAATTAATCAATATATTGAATTATCAGGTATCCAGTCAAACTATCATTTACGTTGATTTCATGATATCCGAAATGGGGTTGTCCGCTTACTACTCTTTGTCAACGATTTATCATTTAATAACGATGGTACACAAGTATGAATTTGATATTTTATTGTTGTGTAAAGACGTGTCCCTGGATAACGCCACAACGCCGTCGAAAAATAAAAAACACTTACATAAGGTGCAATACGTTGAAACAAGGTGGATTTGTTTTCAAGGGTTTTTTTTCAAATCTGAATGGGTTATTCACGTATAGTAGTAAGTAACCAAGGCTTTCAGGCCAATTTTCGATGGGATAGATAGATAGATAATTTATTAGCATCCCGGCATTGTATCGACATTGTGTATGAAATATAATAATAATAATAATGCTTTTATTGTAAGGTTGCATAGGTACTCTGTACATAGAACCTAACAAAAGGCAGGATTCAATATCTGCCCATGAACATCATTGCAGAGCTTGCTCTTCCATCCAACCATCAAAATATATTCATGATTATGCTTAACACGTTGAGTGCCACCGTGGAAGCGGAAAATTGGGTATATCAGGCCAAATCCATTTTTCATGTGTAGGGCCTCAAATATGTATTTTATCGCTTTGAAATACAATAAAGAGTTATGAAAACTAAATGTTGACATTTTGTGACGTTATTATCAATATGTATCCACATTGGATACGCACGGCCACAATATTTATTTTTGAATATTACAGCTGCATGTATCCCACCTGGATACACGAACTAGCAACAATGTCGAACTAAAAATAGAACAGGTGTATGCAATAATTGGAGGCTGGAATAAATCTTGCAGTGACTTTTCATTAGTTGTGCGGGGTTCATGCAGTTTATCGAATGTGGATACTGAATATCCTTTCTGGTTGGAAGTTTATTACTGTTCTAGACATTATTTCATAACACATATTTGGAAAAAATATGTCGTACGAAAAAGAAAAATCACGTTTACAAAATTTGATGCAGGAATTGTTGTCGGACGAAAATAATTTGCTATTCGGGGATGTTTACACATCAGACGAATATCACCCAGAAAGTGATGATAGTAGTGATAGTGATAGTAGCTTACTTTCTGCAAGTTTCAGAAAAAGTAAACGCATGAAAATGAAAGAAACCAGATTATCTGATCGAAGTGAGTTCATGATTCACTGAGACACTCGACACTCCAGCCCCAGCAGATGAACCTCCAGCCCAACATTATTTAGAAGAGAGTCAGGGTGCTAGCAGAAAAAGAGGAAGGTGTGTACGATGTTATAAGAAAAAAACTGAAAGAGGTCGGTAGTAAAGCTGCAGCCGCACAAAGCAAATTCAGATGTGTTGCATGTAAAAAATATTATTGTTTATCGTGTTTTTTCGAAGTACACAAATGTTTCATCAAATGAAATACTCAAACTAATTGTTATGTTTATTTGCTTCTCAGATTTATATATTCTTTTACATAATTTAGTGATTCTTGTTGTTCAATAAAAAAACATTTCGTATTTCATACCCACCAACTGAAAAAAATCGTCTCCTGAAAAAACTAAGGATAAAATATACAGGCCAAATATGCTTTCGGGTATGCCAGGCCGTAGTGCGAAAGCCCCCATAGAGATAGGCATGCAGCCAACGTCGATACATGCGGCTGAAATAACGGAAATAGTTGTGTATCAGCCACGGATACACACGGCCATGGAAACACCGTATCTCGTGTATCCGTGTTGGATACATACGGCACTCAACGTGTCAATTTCAAAATATTCATTACAAAAATAATAATAAAATAAAAAATATAAAAACAATAAAAATAAAAAAAGAACAAAAATATAGGAAATATAAAATAAAATATTGCAGGAAATCATTACGAAAATATTCAAAGAAGTTGAAAACAGGGGTGTGCCAATTCAAGTTCGTTTTATATCATATATATATAGTTTTTCCTTGAACGTATTGAGTGAAAATGATTTAAATTCAGTCGATAACCGGTTGTATAAGCGAACAATCTGATACGAGAAGGAGCCACGGAAGAAAGAAGTTCTGTGTTTGGGCGCTATCAGGTTATTCCGAAATCTCAAGTTCAGATTGTGTATATCTGTTCTGAAAGATAACTTTCTGAATAGGTGAGGTGGCTTTCCAGTTGTAATGATTTTGTGGAAGATCGAAGCGGAATGGAGTATGCACCTGGCCTCCATATTGAGCCAACCAAGATTTTTAAGATGCTGTCAAACATGTTCCCGTCTTCTTGTGCCTGTGATGAGTCTGATGTAAGAATTTTGAAGTTTTTGTAGCCGCATTCTGTCTCATTTCAGTAGTCCCGGGTTATAAACTACGTCTTCGTAATTAGCATGTGAAAGCACTAATGCATCACATAGCATGAGTTTACTTTTCTTGTTTAATATATTTCTACTTGAATAAATAATTTTAAGGTTCATGTACCCCCGCTTCAAAATATGAATAATGTGAGAGCACTGTCGCGGTATAATCCTAAATTGTTTTTTATTTCAATAGTGAATAATTGGACACCATCTACGACTACATTAACTAAATTCTTGCAACGGTTTCTCGCAGCTGTTCTTCCAAAAACCATGACATAAGATTCAGACGCGTTAACAGTGAGACAATATTTATTAGAGGTCATTATTAAAGAATTCAAATCCTGATTCATTTGTTCGAGTGCATGGTTGAGATAGTCTTCTTCGAATTCTAAATACAATTGTGTATCGTCTGCGTAACAATGCATTGGAGTGTAACGTAATGACTTTGAAAATTGGGAGGTATAGAGGACGAAGAGAAGGGGGCCCAATATTGATCCCTGAGGGAAACCATTTTTTAGAATGAGTGAGTTTGACTTTTCATTATTAAGTATAACACAATGAGATCGGTTATGAAGGTAACTTTGGAGGAGTGATGTGGCATCCGAGGAAAACCCTAGGTAACTGAGAATAGCTATAACTAGTTTGTGATTAATGCGGTCGAATGCTTTCGAGTAGTCAAGCAATACCAAGAGACAGAGTTTGTTATTGTCAATAGAGATATGCACATCATCGACAACTTTCAACAGGGCCATTGTACAACTATGGTCAGCTCTACATCCCGATTGACAGGATGGCAATATATCGAATTCATTTAAGTAAGATCGCATTTGTAAGTTCAATATTTTTTCGAAGGCTTGGATTGCGTTGGGAAATAACTGATATTTCTGCCAAAGTCATGGTGACTTGTGTTGCAGATCTACCTTTTTGATTACTATCGTTTCGGACGTCCATCGTCTTAATGTATTTGAAAGTGCTCAGATTGGATGAGCACAAGAAATGGACTCAACGTGGAGAAACATCAAAATCGGGAATCGCTGACCACGCCTGTACTGAGCACCATCGAGTTCTATGGGACGACGCAAGTGTTCTACATAGAGAGGAGCATTGGTTCAAACGAAAGTTCAAAGAGGCCGCCTACATCGAAGCCAATAACGCCTTCAGTCAACCAAGCGTTGAGATCAAGAACGTATGGAAACCCCTGATTGCTCTTTCTGGCGGGCTGCAGAGGCGCGAAACTTTACGCACCACCACACCGCGCGAAATTACACGCACCGCTGCACATGGCGGAATTGCACGCATAATTGCGCCGACAGTCATATAAATTGGTGAGTAGCACCTAAACTTGTCAGTATTCACCTGAAGACGATTGAAGATACAAGCATTCGAAACGTCGTGAAAACCTTTTGAATACATTAAGACGATGGACGTCCAAAACGATAGTAATCAAGTCACCACATCGTCTACAACCTTCAAATCTACCTTTTTATTACTCCAACTGTCACATTATGATCAATAAATAATACATCATAACAGTTATTGTTGTGAGAGTAATTGAGTTAATAATATTGTAGAAAAAACTTAATGATAAACCTAATAATAATCTTATTGATAATGTCAGTACTTGATGATAATGTTTTTGTTTGTGTATAGTGACAGATTCTAAAGTCTTAATTTTATTTCATGATTAAGATCAGAGAATGAATCACATATTGTCTAGTTTTTACCCTTTGCTAGTTAAATATTTGAGAAAAATCTAAAATAAAAAAAGAAATTTTTAATTATAAGTAAGTTTTTTGTTAAGTTGTTGGTGCTGTACAATGTGTGTTTTGATCAAATGCTTCAATGTAACAAGATTCTTGCATTTCTTTATATTGTCTGGTAGTATGTTGAATACTTTTGGACGTAGTAAAATATAGTTCTTTGGGCAGGCGTTTTGTTGAAACCTGGAATATTCAATGTGAGATCATTGGTGTACCTTGTTGTTCTTGTTTGTTTGTTTGATTTTTGTTTTTGTATGTCCAAATTGAGATTTGTTGAATGCAGATATTCCAACCGATAGGACTTCACTGCTTCATTGAGTTGTAGGGTAGAGAATAGTAATTTTTTTTATAAAGAATTTTTAATATTGTGTTTTGTTTGTAGTCTGCCGATCACAGTGTTGAATGCTCCGTCCCAGGCAGTGATACAGTATCTCATTACTGATTCTATTAGTGAGTTTGTTTTACATTTCCGAAAATGATGTCCAATATTGGAAACTATTCGAAAATATAAGGAAAAGTTTTTGAAATATTGAGAGAAAAAAATCCACCAATAATTTTTTTAATTAAAAACCAATTAATTTGGTTGGTTCCAAATTTTTTATATTTCAAAAAGAATTGATAGAAATCTATTTGATTTTATTCATAGAAATAACATACAGTATAATTCAAAATAAATTTGAATGTTTTCCAACGCCACGAATATTCCATTGGTTCAATCACTTATTTCTCAAATATTACTGTCTGTAAATAGAGTGATTGCCTTGTTAAGAAAAAAACATTAGGAAATTGTATTAAATGTATCAAGAAAAGTGTATTCCCAAGATTTATACGACTCAGAACAGCGAATAGAGACTTTGCAGCGAAATGTGGTGTGAGAGCAGGTCAAATGGAATGGATAAAGGAACTGAGAAAAGCACAATACCTCAAGAGAGACAAATCCAATATATAACACATACTGAATAACTATATAGGTTACATTGTTTAGAATTTGACTGGTTAGATACTAATGTAAGAGAACGGGTTAACAAGATTATTCATGAAAAATACCTCATTCAAAAATTAAATTTCCTTTCATATGAAGAACCAACAAAAATCCCTATAAAATTTACCGATCATCAATTTCTTTATAGGTTTGTTAATTTGTCAGGATCTCAGTTCAAGAGCATGGAAAAAACTTTTATAAGTAAAGGATTCAAATATGATATGAAAAATGATTAAAACGGAAACATTCTCAATTGAATATTGAATAGAAATATTTTTCTGTGAATTTAAAAATCCACGATAAAAATAAGTAATTTTTTGTGAATGTCTAACAGAAAATAACTACTTGCCCGGCTAAAGCCACGCTGGGCATTGAACTACACTGATAGATATTCTGAAAGGACCCTAACTCAAAAGAAAAAATCTAAAATTGAAAATTTGCATTTTCATTCAGATAGTCATTTGATTTTCTATTCCGGCCCTAATCAAGAACTCATATAGATGAATGAGGCAAAGAAGAATGTTTTCCAAAAAAGGGTACTCACCAGAAATTATTTGTAACATTCACGCAAGAGAGGCATCGCATTCACTAGGTCTTCAATACATTTCTGTCGACGAAAATCCATTTCAGGCTTCCACGATCATCAGGAAGACCGAAAGAAATGGGAAACACATTTTCTAGAAGCAATCTCACTTTGCAAAGATGGAAAAAAGTTAGAAACAATTCTTTTGGAGAGACACTTTGAAATTAGTGTTTTTCTGACATCAAAACCTGTCATGGGGTATGATAAATTGATTTTTTTGAAAATATGAACAGGATGTTCAAAAATCGATGAGGAATCATCTGCGACTGAAAATAAACTTTAGTCACTATCTTCAATCGTTCAAGATAACCTCTTGTGGGGTATTCATGTTGAAAGGGAAAACATTCTCAATTGAATATTGATGAGAAAGATTTTTCTGTGAATTAAAAATCCACGATAAAATGAAGTAATTTTTTGTGAATGTCTCACAGAAAACAACTACTTCCCCGGTTAAAGCCACGCTGGACATTGAACTACATCTGATAGATATTCTGAAACAACCCTAATTCAAAAAAAAAATCCGAAATTTAAAATTTGCATTTTTATTCAGATAGTTATTTGATTTTCTATTCCAGTCCTAATTGAGAACTCATATAAATGAATGAGGCAGAAAAAAAGTTTTTCTAAAAAAGAGTACTCACCAGAAATCATTTGTAACATTGACGCAAGAGAGGCATCGCATTCACTAGGTCTTCAATACATTTTTGTCGACGAAAATCTATTTCACGCTTTCACGATCATCAGGAAGACCGGAAGAAATGGATAACACATTTTCTAGAAGCAATCTCATTTTGCAAAGATGGACAGAATTTAGAAACAATTATTTTGGAGAGACACTCTGAAATTAGTGTTTTTCTGACATTGAAACCTGTCATAGGGTATGATAAATTGATTTGTTTGAAAATATGAACAGGATTCAAAAAATCAGATGTGGAATCATCTGCGACTGAAAGATAATTTTTAGTCACTATATTCCATCGTTCAAGATAACCTCTTGTGGGGTATTCATGTTGAGAAGAGAAACATTCTCATTTGAATATTGAATAGAGAGATTTTTCTGTGAATTGAAAAATCCACGATAAAAATGAAGTTATTTTTTGTGAATGTTAACAGAAAACAACTACTTCCAGTCGCAGATGATTCCACATCTGAATTTATGAACATCCTGTTCATATTTTTAAACAAATCAATGAAAATGATAATACTAATAATTTTGAACTACTTGGCTTTGAAACAGAAATTGCATCAAGGGTGATTTCAAACAACATTAATAATAAATATCAAGCTTCACACATTATAAATTCGGAATTTTAGAAAGATAAAGGAAGATGGTCCCATGAATGATATGCAACTAATAAAATCAATAAAAAGTAGAACTAGATTAAACGATGTAACATTCACCAGTGCAGACAAAGGCAACACGGTTATTGCTATCAATAGAAGTGATTATATCTAAAAAATTTCAGATCATTTGAAATCAGGAGATTTTGGAATTTTGAAACGTGATTCAACACATTCCTACCAATCACAAGTTGAGGATTTTTGAAGAATTCAAAATTACTTTTTACTGAAGGGGAAAAATTTAGATTAACAATAATGAACCCTACATCTAAACTGTACTTTAGAAAAAATCGAATTAAACGGTTTTCTTCACATAAAGGATTCAATATAAAATTGAACCAGAAAATGGTAGATCTCAGGTGAAAAACAACTACTTTCCTGGCAAATACCACGCAGAACGTTGAATGATATTCACCTGAAAATCCATGCATACTTCCATATAATATCAATGGACATTGAATGCAAATGTTTCTTTCTGATAAGCTCGATTATGTTCAATTTATGTCGTGTTCACCTGACAATCCGCATACCGGTTTCAGGCTTCTTGGCCCTCATCAGTACGGAGTAGTCAACCAGCCAAAGGATGTTCAATTTGGCGGTACCTAGTGACAGAAAGAAACACTCCGAAAATCTCCACCTCGATAGGTTTCTAAATAAAAGATTCCTTCTCAGTAGGAGTGGCAAGCCCGTCTAGCATATAGTGAAAGATAAGTGCCATGTGAAGTGGAATGAATAGAAAATCGATTAAACGGTTTTCTTCAATAAAGGATTCAATATAAAATTGAACCAGAAAATGGTAGATCTCAGGTGAAAAACAACTACTTTCCTGGCAAATACCACGCAGAACGTTGAATGATATTCACCTGAAAATCCATGCATACTTCCATATAATATCAATGGACATTGAATGCAAATGTTTCTTTCTGATAAGCTCGATTATGTTCAATTTATGTCGTGTTCACCTGACAATCCGCATACCGGTTTCAGGCTTCTTGGCCCTCATCAGTACGGAGTAGTCAACCAGCCAAAGGTCCAAGAACTCTGGCTGAAGTGGACAACGTAAACAAACCATCATCGATCTTGTAACACCTATAGGTACGCCGGAAAGATAAACTTTAACTGGCGGTACCTAGTGACAGAAAGAAACTCCGAAAATCTCCCACCTCGATAGGTTTCTAAATGAAAGATTCCTTCTCAGTAGGAGTGGCAAGCCCGTCTAGCATATAGTGAAAGATAAGTGCCATGTGAAGTGGAATGAATAGAAAAATCGAATTAAACGGTTTTCTTCACATAAAGGATTCAATATAAAATTGAACCAGAAAATGGTAGATCTCAGGTGAAAAACAACTACTTTCCTGGCAAATACCACGCAGAACGTTGAATGATATTCACCTGAAAATCCATGCATACTTCCATATAATATCAATGGACATTGAATGCAAATGTTTCTTTCTGATAAGCTCGATTATGTTCAATTTATGTCGTGTTCACCTGACAATCCGCATACCGGTTTCAGGCTTCTTGGCCCTCATCAGTACGGAGTAGTCAACCAGCCAAAGGTCCAAAGAAACTGTACTTTCTTATCAAGTAACACAAACAAAACTCCCCCATTAGGCCAGTAGTCTCATTCGTTACTGCTCTAACAGTAGAATCATCAGAGAAGGTGATTACTATTATCGAGAATCATTGCAAATTTCGACCAAAATTTAGTTTACAAATTTCATACGATTTGATTGATAAAATAAAAAATGTTACTCTTTCTGAAAATGCAAAACTATTTTCTCTCAATGTACATGATCTATTCCCAAGTATACCTCCGCATGAATCTATCATTCTAGTCAGAGAGTTATCAGACAAGAACCATATAAAACCAGTCATCAAACAAATAATAAAAAAACTATCAATTTGTAAAAAAAAGTATTTTCAATTCGACAACAATATTTAATCTTTTTCGAAAGGGTTGATTATGGAAAACCCTTCAAGTGCTTTACTTGCCGAAACTTTTATGGATAACCTAGAGAAATCGATCCATGAACATACACTGATGAAACATTTCTTGTATTGGTATCGATATGTGGACGAAATTTTGGTATGTTTCATTGGTACCAACAGACAATTGGATTCTTTTCATAAATATATCAACAAAATTCACAAAACCATAAAATTCACTATCGAAATAGAATCAGAAAACCCAATCAATTTTTTGGATTCTACAATAACCAAACTAAACAAAAAACATGATTTTTCAATTAACCACGGACCCTCCCACACGGATATTACTATTCATGTCAATTATAACTTAAAGTTGCAGCTTATAATAGTACGATTCATAGATTAGTGAATGTTTCCCTTTCGGATGATAGTTTCAAAAAAGAACTCAACATCATAAAACAAACTGCAGTGAACATTGGATATAAATTTGACCAGATAGATAGTATTCCCTCCAAAAACCCCATTCAAAAATTATGTACGAAGTTTTTCCTACCATCAAAAACTCTAACCAAAATTATAGAACACAGACTATGGAAGAAATAGCTTCATTTCTTATTAAACAAGATCTAAAAATTGCATATAGAACAAATAATACGTTGGATGGATTCGTTAAAAATAATAAAGATGGAACACGCACATATTGTGGACAGACTATGAAAGAAATAGTTTCATTTCTTATTAAACAAGATCTGAAAATTGCATATAGAACAAATAATACGTTGGGTAGATTCGTTAAAAATAATAAAGATAGAATTTCGAATGCCGAAAAATCGGGAGTATATAGATTGAAGTGTGGAAATAGCCCTAAGTTATATATTGGACAGACTGGTAGAACATTTGAAGATAGGATCCATGAACATCATATAAGTTATGTAAAAAAAAACAAATTCAACATATTCCAATCACCTCTTAGATTGTTTCAATGATGATTCCAAAATTTTACACGTAGAAAATAAAGGTATTGAACTGAATCAGTAGGAAACGCTAGAAATTGATAGGTTGAAAAATTCAAACTTATTACTCAACGACCAACTTGATTTGAATAATTCACCACTTTTGAATTTGTTTTTCTTGAATAAACCCTTTGTAATTATTGAAATTGAGGATATATTTTATGTTTTGGGAGATTATTGTCGGTACTTACCTCGTTAGTGCTTGCGAAACATGTTGTGAATTTAATAAAAGTCAGTGAAAATCTAATCGTGTGTGTTGTGATTCGAAATTAGGAAATGAACTTTCTTCTGAATAACAAAATATGTTACCCCAGAAAAAATATGAAAAAAAACAAATAAGAGAATATCGAAGAATCTAGGTCAACTCAATGATTCGATAACATGTTTCATCTGGAAGAAACTATCATTCGTTAGAAGAAAAAAAGTTAAAAATTTACAATGTGTTTAACGATTTTTTCGTTACTTCCTTATACATACCGAATTTGTAATAACTTTTCCGGTTATCTTTACGGTGGTACGGGTCAGTAGTCACTGCTCAGATCGTGAAGAATGCGCTCTTTATTATCGTCCCTTGAAAATGGCATCAAGACAGTTGTTTTCATGTCGTCAAGCAGTTGTTTTTCTTCGAGTGTTTTTGAATAGAGAAAAAAACCGAGAATGGTTTTTGAAAAAAGGGTGAACTGTGATTTCGTCGAACCGAAAGGATGATCAGCCTCTTTCTTGATTTGAACCCCGAGATAGGCAGTTGTGGTGAGTGAATTGATTTTGGTACATTAAGATTTGTAAATTGAATAACGATCACTGTGAAATTGGTGGAGTATAATCATTTTTCTTATTTTGCAATCAATGTTGTAGTGATCAACATTATTTTCCGCTTTTTCTATGCTTGTAATTTTCGAATTCTTGGATGGTAATTTTTGAAGGTTACGTATGAATTCCATACTATCAGATTATCGTCACTTTTGGAATTATCAGTAAATTTCCGATTGAATAATCTACATATCGTATATGATACTCCCTTTGGTTAATTTCTATCAAGGTTGATTTGTGTTTTGGATTTAAGTAATGAAAAAACCACAAAAGAATATATTTCAGCCATTTTGTCAAGCATTAAGTGCACATGTCGGTGTCTGACGTAGAATCCGTTCTGACCATTTGGGACTAATTTTATTTGGAAATCAGTTCTTTGCTTTTCCGTTTTTAGGTACCAGATAATTGGTAGACTAGTGCCTACTTCACCGTACCATGGGATTATTCCAAGGATTCCGATTGCAAAGGGAGTATTCGACTATTCTGGGACGGTTATGCAGTTTACCTTATAGGACAGCTCTCTGGTAAGCAATTTTTTTTAATTTCATAACTATACGTTTATGAGATTATTTTGGTTTTCTCTTGAGAAAGAATTGCTTCTGGAGAGGGTTGTACCTCTGGCTTAACTAGTCTCAGAACACTCTATTTAATATATGCCTCAAGCATAAAATTTGATTCCCGTTTAATGAGTTCCTTATATCGATTTACTTCATTCAATTCACAGTGGGGGTTATTTGATTTTTGATCGTTGTGGAATCAATTCATTTCAGTTACTACCTTGTCGCCAATAGCAGGGAAATTCATTCAATTTTCTTAGAATTTCTTGGCTTATCGATTTGAAAAGGGAATTGCCGCCCTATTTCAAAATTATCTTTATCTAAGAGAGTTGTGCCCACTGAAAGACGTGAGGTCTCCCTCTTCGGTTTATCTCTGAAAATTCTTCGATAAAAAGAATTATTCAACTTTATCTTAATCTAAGAGAGTCGTGCTCACTGAAAGACGTGTGTCACTCTCTTCTTATCTCAACTGAAGAGTATACTTTTGCTCTGACTAATATCTTGGTTCATGAACCCTAATATTTTTTTTAGCTTACTAGATTATTTTGGTTCATAACGCTATATTTTCCTATGGTACTTGCTTAAAAATAGTATATTTTTGCACTGGCAACATTTAAGTATATTGCTTTAAAATACTATACTTTTTCTCTGGCAACCTTTAGAGAAATTTTTTCATTGAACATATTAGATTTTTCCTCTGGCAATTTTAGAGTATTTTGCTGTAAAATACTATATTTTTTCTCTAGTAAAGTTTCAGGGAAATTTTTATATTTCTTTTGAAATACCTTTACTTATTCCATTTTTTTGAACTCTTCAAGTAAATATAATCACCTTATCAAAGCTCACTTTGTTTCAAAATTCAACTGAATTTGAACATGACGTTTCGGGTGAGGTTTGTTTTTTTGTTTAAAATTTTTCTCATTGCTAATATTTTTTAAATTATTAAAATTAACTTGGAAATTTAAATCCAGAATAGCAGATTTGATTGCTATTATATTTGTTCATTCACTGTAATCTCCCAGTCTTCTATATAGACTGAGATTTTTTTGTATGCTATCATTTGCATCTATCTTTTGACTCTAGATTAAAATTTGAATTATAAATCTTGAGGTTCAAAGGATATCCTCCGTTCTCTCCTTTTCGTACAAATTTTGATTCCTATCATCTTCTTTGCATGATATATACCACGGAGTGAAGCCACCTACGGAGACAGAAGGACTGGTACCCTAGGAGGTCAGACAGCACATCAAATTCAGCCTGGTCCGTGAAGAGCAAACCAACTCACACTAACAAGGGGGTCCAAAAATCAATATATATCAATCACCCACGACCAGATTCGTCATCGTACCGCTGAGATCAGTTTCTTCGACGTACCGCTGAGACCAGCTTCGCATAAACCAGCCTTCATCTCCCTTGAAGACCTCCGCAGGTATATCTGTATCACCAACAGCTAGAGGAATCGTGATTTTGTAAATGATCAGAGATTTAATCAGAGTCAAAAATATTTTTTTTCGCATGTAATTTTCAAATTTTTTCACAAAATGTCTATACTCTTCCAGTACCATTGTAAACATTTTTTATATCTTTATCCAGTCAAATTACCATTTAGTCTGGAATAAATTTGTTGAGTTGATTTCATGCATATTTATTTGCCTTCCCATACAAGCTAGGTGACATTTATTCAATTTTATTCATCTTTGGCTTTTGTCTTTAGCAAGCCTGGCGCCCAACTCTTGAACTTGTCAAGTTAATTAATGTATAATCTTTTTAGTGGCCCAATTTGATAAACTAGGAAAAGTTATTAATTGAACCTTACTCACGGCCTAACCGTATCCGTATCCGAGCAGCCTATCGGCAAAGTGATTTCACCTTCTTAAATTTGAATCATATAATTCAAATCTGGGATTCAAAAATGAAAGGGTGTTGCATGTTCAATCTGAGGTCCTGAAATTTAATTTATTCCCCATAGATGCCTCCATTTTCAATCTTCCCGCCATTCATCAGCAGATTCAACAGGCCATACCATTGGTTTACAATAATTTTATTACCACCGCTCTAACTATGATAGTAACATACTATTTGAGAGTACATCTCAAGAATTGAGCTTTCGATGATTCGGATCCAACAATGGATTCAAATGGCAAGAACATTGGAAATGCACTAGCAGATATTCGAGAAACGGAAAAATTTCGAATAACCCCGGCGTTCTCTAGTTTGGTTTTAGCTTCATTTTGTCAAACAGAAACGAGTTAATTTGTGAAAGAGGCTCAACAAACTGATGTAATTTTGTGGATAGAAAGTGAGTTATTTGAATTATGAATTTGAAATTATTTTTCTGGGGAGCAATAAAATGGTGCACTTAATAATAAATAATGGAAATGAAAATATTGGAAAAGATTTTCCCCATCATAGATTGCCTTCTCCAATACTTTTCATGAATACCCTTCACTACTTGATAAATTATAATAACAACGAAAGTAACTTCGATGTGAAACTTTATATGGACGGATGAATAAAACTTTTCGAGAAAGGAAATATTCAATCGAAAAAACAATAACTTTTGGGCTGCAGAAAATCCCCATTTCATAATAAAAAGGGAATATAAAAAAAAACAGTTTACATGTCTTATTAATGATAAATTATCATATTGCATATATGATGAAAACTTGAGTTCTGGAAAATATTTGAATATTTTGAAAACAACGGTTGGTGACTTCTTCGAAAATTTGCTGTTTCATGTATATCGCAGTTGTTGGTATCAATTGGACGGTAATCCCCCTGATTGCATACAAGAAGTGAGCGGAGAAATGACTACAACCTTCGAAGGTCGGTGGATAAGACGCTTGGGTCCACAGCCTTGGCCACCGCGATCCCCACATCTAACTCCTTTAGATTTTCACAGATTGTATATAAAACACCTGTGAGTTCGAGGGGCGAATTGGAGAAAATAATAATACGTGCTTTCGGGGAAATTCAGCTAGACGGGATTCAAAGAGCAACACGAATGTTTGCGTGTGAATGGTCACTACTCTAGAATTAATTGAGCGACTAATATGACCTTCGTTTGATTATTGAAATCAAATTGAGTTCTAGCTGAAGAGGAGAGTGATGATTTGTCAACAGACTAAGGTTTTTTGGCATATAAAACTACCATGGAAAAAGAAATCCTAGCACACTTTGTTCAAATCGGAATTGAAAGTGTATTTCTTGATTCATTAAATATTAGTTTTGGCAAAGAAAACTGTGAAAAAAATATAAATATCCAACGAGCAGTTAGAAATAGATATGGGACATACTTGACAAAGATTAATCAGAATGGGGATTGGGGAGTATGAAATAAGATTGATGGGTTCATCGTCCCACGAATACTAATGCAGCTGGCTGGCTGGCTAACGAGAAAAGGGACAGTTTTCCCGTTAGTCCACCTGCATGAAAACATATTTTTGAACATTTTTTTTAAATTTTCAACAAGTTATAAAATATGGTCGATTCATTTGTTTATAAGGAAACTCTTTGATATGAATTTTATCAAATTGGAGTTATGTGTATGGACTGCATCAAAACATATCTCAATTTGATTTGATCTCATTTTAGTTGTCAGAAAAAATAGAAAATAATCAATATTTAAGAAACGGTGAGAGATAGGTAGGTATAGGACATGCTGGGTCGAAGTAATCGGTATTCTCTAGTAGAATACGAATATGGCATAATATAAATAAAATGACCTATGGCCTACACATTTTTCAGACACCCTGTATGAAATATAACCATTTTATTCAATATTATTGAAATTCCCCAATATTTTCTGGATGCAAGTTGAATTTGAGTCCTGTGTGAGTAATAATTACAGAATAATCAATATCAAATAATCGGTTAGAGATCGGTATTCGACGTGTTCAGTAAAATGTATTTGTATTTTTCAGTAGAATCCAAAAACGAATTGAAATAATGGGTGTTGCATTTTCAAATTAGAAAGTTCCAAGTAGTTGTGGCAACACTGCAACAGTGAAAATATTTTTGAGAGATATCGTGAACTAAATTTTTTCAAGTATTTATCTCCAGAACCGTCTAATAGACCATCGAGTTTGGAATACCCTGTATATAGAAGAAGTGAAGTATTTGCTGACTAGTTAGGAGTATTGGGGTTTATAGCAATGAAAAAAAAAAGACAAATTATTCTCATTGGAATATAAAGTAAATAACTCTTACATCTATGTTGAGATTGGTTTCAATGATGTTGAAAATCAAATAATTCATAAGTTGGGTAAAATACTTGGGAGAAAAACATTCGGAATTAAAATGTTAATATCAGTTACAGGTTGTGGCAACACTATAACCGTGAAAATATTTTTGAGAGCTAGATCGCAGTCTCTTATCGTGGATACAAAATTTCAAGTATTTATGCAAGGCAGTCCTCCAGAAACGCCCTATAGGCCATCGAGTTCAGAATACCCTGTATATATGGAATTATTATTTCTCTTTGGTTTGAACTGGCTCTCGGTAGATATTTTCATATTTTTTATGTTATTTTTACCAAATAATTTTGAACTGATATCATCTAGATGCTAATTATTTGTGGTGGAAAATGATTTTAAACACTGAGGCAGGTTTTTGAAGATACTAAGAACCCTGATAAATTCCAATGAAGAACAGCATATGACTATCTGTTCCTCAAATTGGAATATATTCAATAGATTTTTTGAATTATTTAATATTTATTAGAACTCCAAAGAATCTTCACAGAACCATAAGAAAATGATCCTCCTCAATTTATTATGCATAATAAAAAAATCGATCGAATTAAAAAAAAAATATCCTATGAGAGAACAATTAAATTATTAATTAGTTGCTATTCTGATTCTTTGGAATGAATAATTCCAATCTAAATGAACATGATATGATGAAGTTAACATCAAATAGCTCTCCACAATACTTGGTTATTTTTTATGAAGCTATTTTACTGAAATACCCAACAATGAACTCCTTTGATCAGATAATTATTCGTTTCCCAATACCACATACCTCTTCCACTAGAACCTTTTGCCTTATTTGCTGCTTCTTTACAAAATCAAATTAATTATTCAACAATGTAATGTTTTTGAATGCCCTCGGGGGGCCACGTTTTACAGAGCTGATTAAACTTTAGAAAATAACTGGATCAACTTATCCTGTTCGGAATACATAATATAATTGAATAAGCATGAATTCCATTCCAAGTTTCGGATGAGAAATTACGTTCAGATAGCTTCCAGAAAAAACAATTGAGTATATGAAAATATCAATATTTTGATTGACGCCTTATGATATGGGTATTCTCGTAAATTTTAGGGCTATGAATTTTCTTATTCTGGAAAATGTGTACCGTAGAGTTTCGACCCATTAATTTAATTGGTGAGAATACCTTAATAACTACTTGAGCTACAGGAACCATTCCTTTACTTTTTAATCAAACTTAAGGTGAACTTTTGGTAAACTCTTTTTTATATATCTTCGAAAGTCATGGTCCCCATAAACCAAAAGTACACAGACACATTAGTTTTAAAATGGAGGCAATGGAATATTAAACAAAAATCTTGAATTTTCATACCAATATCAGCAAACTATGTTGTTTGATAAGGCTTCATGAGTTCATTTGAAAAGTTTTTCTCTAAGATGTACATACAAACATAAAACCGCTTTACATTTTTTTTTATAAATTCATAATTTTTGTTGCCCTGCTTCTTTTATTTGAGATCCTTCCATTCGTGTCAAACGGATCGATACCATTTGACAACAGTTTGTTCTCCGTTGGCAAATAAAACTCTCAGTCTTTCTCTCTCTCTACAATCAAATATTATAGAATACCTAATCTGAGAGAAAACAAACAATTTGCCGAAAAGTTGACCTATATAAATAATTATTAAGTATTATCGAGATTGAAACTCAAGGAAGTACTGTCTATATCCTTGTCTGCTTTTGTATTTCCAGGAGTGTTTTAGATCTAAATTTAATTTTTTTTATATTTAATGGAATTTCTATAGTTAAATGGAACCGAAAAGAAAACCAGTAATTAACACAATTAATATTAATACCCATTTGATTAATCCGAACTGAACTCATTAACTTGATGAGCTGCAAAACTGGTATTTCCCATTCTCATATATATATATATATATATATATATACATATATATATATATATATATATATATATATATATATATATATATATATATATATATATATATATATATATATATATATATATATATATATATATATATATATATATATATATATATATATATATATATATATATATATATATATATATGAGAAGTTCTTCTGATATTGTATTGCTGGCTTTATTTAGCGAAAGCTTTTTTCTGTGAGACTCTAGAAATGATTTCATTGACATTTTTTTTTCATGAACATCCCCCATCTTAATTTTTCTTCAATATCAATAATTGAGGTACTTATTTAAAAAAAAAAACAAAAATAGTTCCAACAATCTGTTCAAAATGTTCCATGATCAATAACAATACTCCCAACAGTTTACCATAATTTGTCTTTCCAGGAAAACGAAAGAAAATATTCCCAAAATAGCTTTAATGGATAAAAAAAACTGGTTGAAATATTTCTGAACTTTGCCACTCGTAAAAGTGGATTTTGTACTTACAAACGAATGAAGTTGTGGCTTGTTCGCTTGTCACAGATCTAGCTGCTTCATCATATTATAAGAAGGAAAACTGTTGTCAAATAGCCAGCCGAATAACAAAAACAACTAAACACCATATGAGGAGAATATAAAGAGTATTCTTTCATTCAAATATAAAAATTATTGGGAGCGATATTTTGTAATCTTGTATATTTTAGAGAGAAACTCTTCAAATAGAAGTTGTGAAACTCCAAAAATTCTGTCGATCATAGTCCAACGATATTGGTATGGAAATAGAATCCATATCCAAACGCTACCGATTTTTGAACCAAGCAGAGATATAGAAAAATAGTATTTCTGTGCTAGTTCTTTCCAATCGGGACAAAAAACGCTTTTCATTTACAAATTTTGTACATATATATACCTATATATATATATATATATATATGTATATATATATATACCTTCATATATATATATATATATATATATATATATGTTTGAAAATATAACAAGATTTTTTGATTTGTTGAAAATATAAACAGGATGTTCATAAAATCAGATGTGGAATCATCTGCGACTGAAAAATAAACTCTAGTCACTATCTTCCATCGTCAAGATAACCTCTTGTGGGGTATTCATGTTGAAAAGGGAAACATTCTCAATTGAGAATGTTTCCCTTTTCAACATGAACAAGATGTTCATAAAATCAAATGTGGAATCATCTGTGACTGAAATATAAACCTAATCTCTTGTATTCATTTCGAAATAAAATAACTATTAAAAAACCTTTTCAAAGACAAGTTTTCATTCAAGCCGTGTACTTAAACGTATAAAATAAGGTCGAGTCATCGTTGACAATGATTTAATGATTTTTTGTTGAATTATTTGATTTCAAAAAGCTTGTCGCGCGAAGTAGGTACCAATTGATTTGATTCGGCAGTGATTGGTTGGTAAGGAAGAACTTGTTAAAATTTATAATTTTTACGAAGTATTCATGAAAGTAGGCACTAATTAATTTCATTGGACCACGATTGGTTGGTAGGTAACAACTTGGCGAACTAATAATTTTATTACAATTCTCTAGCAGGTATGTATGCTTACCACTAATAAAACCTGCAATTCTGGAAAAAGCCTCAATATCGCGATATATATTATCTTAATTATTATCTCTTTTACGGAAACTCCAGAAGCGTATACTCATTTCACATATGAAAAGTATTTCCTGATTCGTAATTAGTGACTCCAGAATCCAACCAGAATTGAAATTTACCACCACATTCATGAATGTGACGGATGATTTCCCCTGTCTTCCACTCTTCAAAACAGGCACGGAACAGTTTGGTGTTCAGTTGTAAGAACCAGAAAATCTTGGAGACACTAGTTGGCAACAGTGTTCATATGTTATTCTGAATCACACTAGGTCACAATGATGGTCGATATTATTTTGAAAACAATTCAATACTGTGTCTTTTGTGTGTGTTTTTCTGATGATTCAATAAGTGCCTCAAAGCTGTATTGACCTCATCTACGAGTTCTGACTTTATCTACCAGTTTGGATATAACGAGGTTCGTTTGTTTCACTCACATTGAAATTGAATATCTAGGTATCCATTGAATATATATCTATCGCAAGCAATGTACTTTTTTTTTAATCAACAAGATTCAACAATGTTCATTCAATCATGAAACATGGAATGAAATGAAAGAATAATAGTTGAATTATATTTTAACCTGAAGATGACATAAACAATGTCGAAAAGTCGAATGAAATAAAAAATATATAGACTGACCAAGGCCCTTATTCCGAGAAAATAAAGAATATATATATATATATATATATATATATATATATATTATTATGAAATAATATTTGTTAATAATTTTTATTGCTCTTTATTGGGCGACAATTATTATAATAGGTAGAATTTTGTTATTATGATTTGTTATGATAATTATTTTCGCCCTGTATAATATATTGTTATGAAATAATAATTGCTTTCAAATAATAATTGTTGTTGATTTTTCAACATGTTATTGTTATTGCCCCACAAATATTTTCTCCCGGTATAAATATTTTGATTTCGATTTTGATATACCTCTAATACTCATGTAGGCAATTCAGCTCCGAGATGGGAAGCCAATTAATATATTGTGATATGATAATAGCTCATTGTTATGAAATAACAATTATTTCCTTTATTCAGGAAAACTTATATTAACCTAGCCTGCGGTAGATAACTTATAACTATGAGCAATCGACAAATTTTCATAAAATAAAGGAAAAACAGTGATGGATATGTAAATATAACCTCACTTTTTTCTTTTGAGTTGGAAGAATTCTTTTATAGTTCAATACCAGATCATAGAGTTCTTCAGAGTTATTTTGTGAAGTGATTCAGAAAGAGTTTATACCTGGAACTGGAATGTCGCTGATACAATACCTGGCATAATCTGAATTCCTGTTTCATCCACTCCTCTCAGGAACTCACCATTTCAGAAGGAACCATCCAAAATCCACGAAATCAGCTTGGACAAGTTTTCATGTGGAGAACCAAAAAGGTAATCTTCTTTTATCCTTGTTTATTTTATGACGAGGTTATTCAGAGGTTGTATTGGTTTTTTATTGTTGAAAAACTACCTTCTCATTAATAAAATCCCAAATTTATGTTTTTCTCCAATTTTGTACCTGGCTTCTCTTCGAATTTTTTTCAATCTCCTTTCGCTTTGTTTCTCCATTCCCTGGATACCATTTCTGTTTTGTCCATTTTTTTTGAATTTTCAAATTCGCGCACTTTCTTGTCGAACTTTCACTATTTTGGTGTTATTTGAGAAAACTTATGAACTAATATATTTTACATTTCTTATAAACTGCATACAATATTTGATAATAATTATTTTTGACGTTTCTCAGTTCTTACTTTTCCACAATTTCAAATCTTTTATCTGACCATCCTGTTTCCTGATTGGCTATTGTCATCAAGAAGTTTCTTGTTCTCCTATTGGCTATTTTCAGTTAGATACAATTTCATATACTGTTTGTTTCAAGCGTATAATTTTGTTGATCACATTTAATTCAGAATGATTTTGTAAATCTACACTTTTTTGTTGTATTTTAAACAATTATAGGTTGTAATCATTTTTACAATGTATGAAAATTATTGCATTATAGTATTTGCATATTTTTTACCTATCAATATTATAGAGAGGCTTCATAAAGGAAATGGAATCTCAAAAAAATGTAAAAACAATATCTCATGAACTACTAACTATTAAGTATTTATTATTTTTGTGGTTTATTTATGAAATTATTTCTTTTTCATTTTCAAAATATATTACTGGTCCTTCCTAACATAACAATATGTATATATTTGCACAACTGCTAACGGTTGTTAGTCCATAAAAAAATAAACAGATTTTTCCTTTGAAATTTTTACGATAAGTCCTTTATAAGCCAGAAAAGTATATATATATATATATATAAGAAAATCTATAACTCACCAAAATATCGCTGTTTTACGGTTCATAAAATTTTGACAGTCATACTCTATCTGAATTACGTTTGAACATCCCACTGATTCAGAAGTTGAATATACAGGGAGTGAAAACTTTATTCCATTACAAGTCAATGGAATTGAAGTTTCAAAAGCAGTGAAATCTTTTCGTACTGGATCTTCTGGTGGACTTGATTCGTTGAGGCCATCGCACCTTCAAGATTTGCTTTCCAAAAGTTCTGGATCCATGGGCGAAAAACTTTTGAGTTCTTTGACTTCGTTCTGCAACTTCTTACTCACTGGAAAAGTCATACAGGATGTGATTCCCATACTTTACGGAGCCTCATTGGTTGCTCTTAAAAAAAAAGATGGTGGCATTAGACCTATTGCCGTCGGCTTGATTTTTAGACGGCTTGTGGCAAAACTAGCTTGTTCGAAGATAAAAGAAACTTCAGGTGAATTATTTCGCCCTATTCAATTCGGTTTTGGAACCCCAGGAGGATGTGAAGCCGTTGCTCACGCTGCTCGTCGATTTTTAAATCAACATCCAGATCCTGCCTCCACAGTATTCTTGGAAATAGATTTTCAGAATGCTTTCAATATGATTCATAGAAATATCCTTTTAGGAAGAGTAGAAGACAAGATTCTGAATCTATATCCTTTCATAAGCCAATGTTATAGGAAACATACCTTTTTAAATTTTGGAAATAACACTATTTTGTCAGAAAGAGGTGTCCAGCAAGGAGACCCTTTGGGCCCAGCACTCTTCTGTTTATGCATTGATAATTTAACCAAATCAATCAAGGCTGATTTCAACTGTTGGTATCTTGATGACGGCTCCATAGGTGGTAAATCTGATGTAATTTTGAAACAGTTCAAGAAAATAATTTCAACATCAGAAAAAATTGGTCTTAAATTGAATTTTGAAAAATGCGAACTATATTTCTTGGACGACCTGAAAGATGACATACCAGAAAAATTTTACAGTTTTGCTCCTGGTATGAAAATTATGAATAAAACCAACTGGACCCTCCTTGGTGCACCCATGTCAGAAGAATCTTCGGCACAATCCCTGAACCAAAAGACTAAATCTTTGAATTTGATGGCATCCCGCATGGATTCCATTCCAAAGCATATTGGGTATTTTCTTCTGAAGAACTGTCTAGCTATACCCAAATTGATATATACATTGAGATGTTGCCCGACTTGGCGCTGTCAAAATGAACTTGATCTCTTCGACTCAACACTCCGTATGATTTTGGAGCAGATTACTAATAATAATTTCAGCCTTTCCACGTGGCTTCAAGCAACACTTCCCGTAAATAAGGGTGGTCTGGGTATACGCCAAGCATCTTCACTTGCTTTACCAGCTTTTCTTTCTTCGTTGAACAGCATTCAACATCTAGTTGATCAAATTGTACCTGATTATTTTTCCAGTGTGTTCGATGTTTACTATATAGAGTGTGAATCTGTATGGTGTTCTGAAACTGGAACCTCTGCACCTGATAATAAAATTTCCCAAAAATCCTGGGATCTTCCTCTCATCGAATTGTCATCTAAACAACTCCTTGACTCGGCTGTTAATTCTCCTTTTGAAAAGGCTCGACTGAAGGCAGTTAGTACGAAAGAATCTGGAACTTGGCTCAACGCTCTTCCAGTTGCATTCCTTGGAACTTTATTAGATGATGAATCTTTCAGGATTTCTGTGGGTTAACGTTTGGGCTGTTCTATTTGTGTGAGTCATAAATGCAGATGTGGATTCATTGTCAACGGAAAAGGGACGCATGGATTGAGTTGTAGATTTAGTTCCGGGCGTTCGTCTCGTCATTCAATAGTAAATGACTTAATCAAGTGAGCTTTATCAACTGCTGATATTCCTGCTGTCTTAGAACCTTTGGGAATCATTCGTGATGATGGTAAGCGTCCAGATGGGATGTCTCTCATCCCATGGAGTCATGGAAAACCTTTAGTGTGGGACTTCACCTGCGTAGATACCGTTGCAGCATCACATATTGATTCAACATCCAGAAATGCTGGTGGGGCTGGAGATTCTGCTGAAAAGTCCAAATTGAAAAAATATTCTACTTTAAAAGATCAATAAATTTTTTATCCGGTAGCAATTGAAACCTTCGGTTCATTTGGTAGTTATGCCACCGAATTAATTAATCATATTGGACAAAAATTGATCAATAAAACAGATGATCGAAGAGCAAGGACTTTTTTGATACAACATATCAGTATCGCCATCCAAAGAGGAAACGCAACGTCAATTCTTGGTTCCATTCCTGCTACTCAACGTTTGGATGATATATTTATTCGTCCACAAAAAATAAATATGTCAAGTAGTATCCATAAGTATATTATTCGGAGCCAAATACCTGAAAAGTATAATTTGGATTCAACCACTTCCAAAAAAATAACGCGATCTACCATATCTTCATCCAACTCGATTTCAAGCAGCCTCCAATCGAGTTCCTTATTGCGGCGCTCCAATGATAGAGAAAATCATTGCATAAGAGACTGTTCCTTTGAAGATAGCAATAGGGGTGAGCGCATCTCCCTCAGTTATGATTCCATCAAACCACTTGTGTTTTGAAGCTCCAAAACTCTTGGTCTTAATGGTTTGAAAAACATTGGCAATACCTGCTTTATGAATAGCGCAATACAATGTTTATCGAATACCAGATGGTTGCTCGAGTATCTGAGAAAAGACGAACATTTGAAGGATATCAACACAAGCATATCAAGTATGAAGGGTGCTTTGATAAAAGCATTCGAAGAAGTGGTAAAAGAACTTTGGTCAGAAGATTCGTCTGATGTGGTGGTTAACACTGTTTCTTTGAAAAGCCTGATACAAAGATTTGCACCTCGTTTTATGGGTAACGCTCAACAGGATGCCAAGGAATTTTTCAGATATTTATTGGAAGGTCTTCATGAAGATGTTAACAGAGTAAGAGAAAGGCCTAAACCTATGTTCATATAAATCGATGAAAATTTGAGCGATAATGAAAAGGCAGAAGAGTCTTGGTCAAGATATCTTAGAATGGACAACTCGAAAATTGTCGATAACTTTGTTGGTCAACTGAAATCATCGTTGAAATGTACTTTCTGTGGCCATTGCTCTGTCACTTTTGACCCATTCTGGGACCTTTCACTCCCTATTCCAGAGAGTACTGGCAAACTCAGACTGTCGCAATGTTTAGACTTGTTCACTAGGGAAGAAATTTTGGATGATGACGAAAAACCCACTTGTTCTATATGCAAGGAAAGGAGAAAATGCACGAAGTCATTATCTATACTTAAATTCCCCAAAATTTTAGTAATTCACTTGAAAAGATTTTCGCAGATGGAGAGATTCAGTGAAAAACTGAATGATTTCATTGACTTTCCTCTCGATGGATTAGATATGAATAATTATGCAGTAGATAACGCAGCTCCGTGTCGCTACAACTTGTATGCTGTATCCAACCATAGTGGAACAACTTTTAACGGACACTACACGGCTTACTGTAGGCACCCTTATGCAGGCACTTGCCACGAGTACGATGACTCGAGAGTATCACCGCTATCACCCAAATGTATCGTGAGTGGAGAAGCATACGTCCTCTTCTATGATCAAGAGGACACCAAATCACAGTTTTAAATAGAACATTTTACTTATTTACATTATTTATTTTATATTCATCTATACCTTTATGAATATATAAATATATATATATATATATATATATATATATATATAAAATAAAATAAATAAAAACCTAAAATAACGGCTGTGGATATATAAGTGAGGGAGAATTGCGGCATTTCAAACAAATTTCCAATTCCAGAAAAAACTATCTTCGAGCACGAATCGAACCTGCGATCTCTATATTGCTAGTCGGAACTCTAACCGAGATACCGCTTTTTGATATAATTCAATGATAGGAGTTGTTAGGATGGGTTACGATGGGACGTAAGAAGAAAGGAAAAATTGATTTTGGTGGCTACTGATAGTGTTTGAGATCCCATCTACCTTCGTAACCCATTCTAACAACTAACATTGCATTCTAGGAAGAAGTGGTATATCGAAACGCAGTTGGTACCTTCGTTTCGAAATAGCTTAGTAGGTTAGAACACAGGCTAGCAATCTAGAGGTCGCAGGTTCGATTTCTGCTCTACTATAGTTTTTTCTGAAATTTAAAATCCGTCCGGAATGCCACAAATTCTCTGAATTTATAATTCGCAGACGCTATTTTCCTTTCTTATTCATATATTTGGCAAATTTTTTTCAGTGGTCGGAGATCAACGTCCTGAACCTTGGCTGAAACCTCAAAGCCGATGGTGTCGTTAGGGAGAAAAAATGGATCTTGATGGCCACTGATAGTGCTGTATATCCCTTCTACCTTCATAAACCATTTAATAACCAACATTGAATTCTAGGAAAAAGCGGTATTTCGAAACGCAGTTGTAACCTGTACCTTCAAATAGCCCAATTGGTTAGAGCACAGACTGGCAATCTATAGGTCGCCGATTCGATTCCCGCTCTGGAACTTAAAATTCGTCCGAAATGCTACAATATATATATATATATATATATATATATATATATTGAAGAAAGGGTAGTCTCGTGACTGGACTAGTTGAAAAAAACTATGAATTTGAAATAAACTTTGTAGAAAGGATATTCCTTGAGGTTGCAGTCAAAATAATGGCCTATGAGAAAGTAAAACTTTCTTATTAGTCAGTTTCGAAAATGTTTATTTTCATTATCAAGACAAGCTGTGGAGAAAAGAAAACACAATTGTGAAATACGATTTTAAACAAATCTAGAACTTACTAAGGTGAGTTAAGTGAAGAAGGAACTAAACACCATTTCGTGTTTGAGGACTTTCAAAATCATATCACTATGACCCACTACTGGTAATATATAAAACTAAACAATGGCACTCGCCCATATTGTTTAAGATAATTAAATTAACACTTTAAAATTTGAAACGGAAATAATTACCACATGGTTGAAGCGTGACTGAAAAGGAAAATGGTAGCGACAAGAATACATGACATGAAGTGTCAAGTGTCAAATGTCATCTGTCCAAACATGAAACAGTCAAGGAGAACCATGTGCTTTGTCCACAAAACAGAAGGAATAGTACCAATCTATATGACACAAAAAAAAATTTTTGTTTAATGAGAGAAACAATCAAAAAATACTAAGCAATTTTTAATTAAATTGGAACAAGTTTCAACAAGATTGTAATTGACACTAAGGTTGGAAATATCAGAACGTTTATTCATACGTTTGGTTCATTTTTATGAAAACCATTTTGGAAATTCCTTTATGATAGTTATTCTACTCTAAAATGGAAGGGTTGTAAAATTACTAAAATGATAGAATTAATATTATGTTCAGCTAATCAAACTGTTTTTTTTTGCATCACTTTATGAGATGCTATGGACCTGTTAAATTCTACCGTCTGTCGTATAAATTTTATCACATTTAGGAAGGAATTATATATGACATTTGATTTCTATACGTTAAAGGCTTTAGTTCAGTGTAAAGGTTGAATAGTTTTAATGTTTAGTTTTAATGCGTAGTTTATCTAGTTTGAACACATTTGTCAGTTTTGAAGTTAGTTCTCTTACATAAGGTAATGTTTTGTAAATAAAAGGTTCTATTGGTTGAGGTTGTGGACTTTTATAACAATTATAAATTTAGACCTTGGAACAGTAAATCCTCTAAGAATAAATTCAAGTCCACAACCTCAACCAATAGAACCTTTTATTTACAAAACATTACCTTATGTAAGAGAACTAACTTCAAAACTGACAAATGTGTTCAAACTAGATAAACTACGCATTGCAAACAAAAACATTAAAACTATTGCAAGCCTTTACACTAGAACTAAAGCCCCTTTAACGATATATGAGAAATCAAATGTCATATATAGTATTCCTTGCCTAAATTGTGATAAAATTTATATCGGGCAGACGGGTAGGAATTTAACAGGTCGCATAGCATCTCATAAGAGTGATTGCAAAATAAAAAAAAACAGTTGTGCATTAGCTGAACATAATATTAATTCTAATCATTTTAGTAATTTTAACAACCCTTCCATTTTAGCAGTAGAGAATAACTATCATAAAAGGAATTTCCTAGAAATGGTTTTCATAAAAAATGAACCAAACAGTATGAATAAACGTTCTGATATTTCCAACCTTAGTGTCATTTACAATTACTTGTTGAAACTTGATTCCAATTTAATATAAAAAAATTTCTTAGTATTTTTGATTGTTTATCTCATTAAACAAAAATTTTCTTTTTTGTGTCATATAGATTGGTACTATTCCTTCTGTTTTGTGGACAAAGCACATGGTTCTCCCTTGACTGTTTCATGTTTGGACAGATGACATTTGACACTTGACACTTCATGTCATGTATTACTTGTCAGCTACCATTTTCCTTTTTCAGTCACGCTTCAACCATGTGGTAATTATTGTGCCGTTTCAAATTTTAAAGTGTTAATTTAATTATCTTAAACAATATGAAGGAGTGCCATTGTTTATTTTTATATATTACCAGTAGTGGGTCATAGTGATATGATTTTGAAAAGTCCTCAAACACGAAATGGTGTTTAGTTCGCTGTCTTCACTTAACCTCACCTTAGTAAGTTCTATAGATTTGTTTAAAATCGTATTTCACAATTGTGTTTTCTTTTTTCTCCACAGTCTTGATAATGAAAATAAACATTTTCGAAAGCTTGACTAAATAAGAAAGAGTTTTACTTTTTCTCATAGGCCATTATTTTGACTGCAACCTCAAGGAATATCCTTTCTACAAAGTTTATTTCAAATTCATAGTTTTTTTATATATATATATATATATATATATATATTCTATCTATATGTATATATATATATATATATATATATATATATATATATATTCTATCTATATATATATATATATATATATATATATATATATATATATATATATATATATATATATATATATATATTCCTGTTGAATTTCTTTTCAAATCATTTGTACAATTATTCGTCTATAGCTGGGTACTTTTTGGGATTCTTTCTTTTTGTTCATTCTGATTTGGAAATTGTAGTGGAACAACGAAGGCGGTATTGTGGAAGTGACCTGGGTTGATACTCTAGGAGCAAGTGCGGATTTTGATTTTTAAATTTGTACTTTCGAACTGAAGGTACTTATTTTCGGGTTTTAGGGATACTATGAGAGGCAGATATATACCTGAAAAATCCCAAATATATCCTGTTATAAGATAAATCTTTTTAAACTCCCTCATAATTTAGCTGTTGACCCTTTGCAGTTTGAGAATCCTCGAATCCTTTTTTTTTAAGTAAATGTTTCACAATGGTTGGAAAAAAATTGCGTGCCGTATAGATCGGAAAAAGAACAGAGAGATAGCGATTGAAGGAAATTCAAGTCTAATTGGGTATGATCCCGGCTATTCCATATGGAGCTCAGAAAATCAGAGTTCTGTGATTTTGGAAAGAGAGAGATAGAGACCCGAAGAACATACGAAAAAGCTCAATGAGTAGTAAAAAAACATTGTGTATAAAATATGAATAAAGTTTTTTATGAGAACTTCACGGCCCTTAATTTGTCAGATCTGTGGAACTACATAACAGATTTAATCTGTTATCTTTCGAAGTTTAGGTAATTTGAGATTTGAGGTAAAATACTAGAATCGAAAAAAGGATTTTCCGTTGTGTGCGTAGTTTTGGAAATTTTTGTCGTGTGCGCGAAGTGTTTAAACAAAATAGAATTTTGAAGGCTTTTGAGTGGAAAATAATGAAACAACAACGAATATATTCGATTCTGTAGTACTAGAGCATATTTATCAAGTTGAGGTCAATTAATGCAACATTCACATTGTTGAAGTCACAATCATTGTTCCTATCCCAGTCTCATTCGTTGTCTTTAGCTTTATTTAAGCAATTTTTTTCGCGAATTTCCAATGAGGATTTGAAAAAGAAGGGGAAATTTCTCTTCCAGACCCTTTTTTTCAGAAACAAGAGTCGATCTTAACTCATTGTCGTTTCCCAAATAGATATGCACATGCGTGTTGGATATGTCATCTTATAAGCATAAATATTGAAATTTGTCAACTTTGAGGGTCATATTCTCATGATAATGATATAGACTAAAACTAAAGAAGTTGTATAAATATTCCCACATGGAAAAAAATGATTTTATTTATTTGGTCACTCTTTTTGGCTTGACTAGACTAAATGAAATTAATCCCAAAACACAGGTGTATTCGATTGATGGAATCATAATATTGCAGTAATAAAATAGATTTCTCAATGCAATGCTAAGATTTGTTTGATTTGATTATACAATCTCCAACTTATATTGATTGAATATTTGTTTCAACACAAATATTATATTTATTTGAATCTATCAACAGAAATGGATTGGAGAATAGTATATTGGTTGAATTATGTGCGTTAGATGGGAAAGCTTTCGCACAACTGAGCCTGACTTGGATAATGTTATCGAATAGCAAAGCCAACTTTACATCATTGTGACGTCTGAACTTAAATGTCTAGGCTCCCATGCCATATGTCTGGTGTAGGCTCTCATTGCCAAATTTGTCATTTCAATGGATTAACAAAATGATTACTCATTTGAATAGATATTTTCAGCGAAGAAATCAGCTTATTTTGTTGAATTGACATTATATTGAATTCATCAATTCGACATAAATATTTTTGTTAAAGCAATCAGCAAATTTTGTAGATCTGATTATTTGAGTCAACAAAATAATAACTTGTTTGAAACAACATGTCTGCCAAAACGAGTAATGAATAGAGTTGGTCCAAGAAGATATCTGGTTCATGCAAATTAGTTTCACTTGATTGAAACTTTAAATTTGATCCATAACCAACAAATAATTTGACTCTTTTTGAGATTATATTTTGTCGTGCATATACGACACTTATTTGTTCGATACAAATAAATTACATTTGATTCAACAATTTTTTTTTCCTGTGCATTGAAACCTACATATGCAACTCAATTTCATGATTGAGACAGAGACTGTGACTAGACTATGATGGTGATATTTTTTCATTAATTGACTCTCAGATTTGATGGAAAATTAATCATCATGGATGGGAACAACTCCTCCATCACCTAATAGTAGAATAGCTCCAAGGTGGTACACTTCGAACTAGTAGCAACAGGTGAACTCATAACAAAATGAATTAATGAAAAAAATGCAGTTTAGGGAAAATCCCTGAAATTGAAAAATATTTATTTTTGTGTATGAACAATTCTCCATTACTGAAATGAGCAGCTCCGCGGTTAGTAATCATGAAAAATAAATTTTTTCACTGCGGTAAATACATATCCAATAATAAAAGTTGCATGATTTGAGACATGCCGTTTGGTGAAACTATCGTATTTTTGCCTTCCGAGTACGAATTCGAAGTCAAAATGTGGCGCTCTCAAATAATTTCCGAAATATACAGACTTCCAAAAGTACAAAAAGCGTAATTTTTCAGCGTCATTTCCGACTGCTACTGTCATTTTCCAAAATATCTACCCTTCTTCATAATGTAAACGCATGCACGATACTTACTCTAACCACCATACGCCTTTTTCTATTCATGATGTTGATAACCTTACAGGTGAATGTTTCTAAAGACCAGAGGAACATTGCAATACAAATCTATGGCGAGCCAATCAGCTTTACGAAGTAACGCTTCACTCCACTCGCGTACACTTTGCTAGTGGTGACTTTTTCCGTTTTTTACGAATTATTATTCAGGCACAATAGTGACAGATAGTCGCTAGATGCAAGTGCACCTAACCACCGAACTTATTCGGGATATCTTACCGATTATAGATGATGATCAAGAAGAGTAACTTTTCGGGAATTCATTGCATGCAGTAGGTATAATGAATATTTGAACCATGAGTATAGATCACGACTTCAGAAAGAGTCTTCAATAGTTGCGAGTACATAACTTCTTTTCTGATGAAAACGATATTTCTGGAAGATATACGGGAACTTTTTCGTTGATTTTCCACTGGAAGGAATATTTCAGATATTATTCGTGCTGAGAGATTTTATCGATTTTTTTAAAGTTTTTGCCCAGGCAATTTGTTTTTGAAAATTATGACTGGTAAAAATTGAGACCCCATTATAAGACTGAACCTCAATTTACCCTCAATAGATAAACAGGCGGAATGCTTTCTCGAAAAGGATTAGGCACAGATATAGGGGGGTTTCTAGGCATCGATAGAATTTGCTGAAATTTTGTTATGTTACACTTGAGGTATATCAGTTTAATTCTACGCGACCACGATAGCGATTGCCTTAGTTGATGGAGGGTGTAATAGAAATTTTCTATTTCTTGTCATATAATAAGTTATTTTAATATAATAACTTGTAATGCGACTATCAAGATCATAATGCCAAATTGACAACTATGAAGGAATGACTTCGTACCACCATATTAAAAATTCCAAACTCCATTTAGAGGTAGTTTGTACCTGTGATTTTTCTAATAACTCTGGTGACCGGGGATTTACACCTAATATATTCCATTTAAACGCTGAAATGTAGATTGCACAAAACATATTTTTTGTGTAACCATAAACCTTAAAACAATTCAAAAATCAGTCCACTCATGAGGATAGTTCATACCTTTTTCGAGAAACTTTGTTGAACGAGGGTTTCTGGTGAATATATTCCATTGGAACGGTAAAAAATTATTGCATAAAACATATAATTTGTATAACCATAAAGAAATTCGAATCAGTCCCCTCATGGGGGTAGTTTATACTTGAGATTTTTTGAAGAACTTTGCTGCTATATTCTGTGAATATATTTTATTGGAACGCTGGAATTTGATGACACAAAACATATTATTCGTGCCACTATAGGGAAAATTCACATCAGCTACCACGTTAGGGTAGTTCACACTTTTTTCCAAAAAACTGCTGACCCATAAAAAAAATATTAGATAATGAAACTTATATTAAAAAATTCAGTCTCATGATAAATATCTTTTAAAAATAAAAACAAAAATTGAATATACATATCCAATTAAATTATTTTGGCAGAATCCGCAAAGGAAATGAAGTTATATATGAGAATTGACCAACAAATAATTAACGAAGATCATTATATTACTTTGAAGAAGTAGAACGCCATCATTTTACATTTTACCTAATTCAATTGACAGTTTGTTAGTTACTCACATTAGGAGATCAGCTATAATCAAGACCAAGGTTTATTTTATTTTCCGCTTTTCAGTTGATTTTTCGTTAAAAAGTTTTTATTTTTCATTATATATATATATATATAATAAATATATATATTTACATATATATACATATATATATATATATATATATATATATATATATATATATATATATATTTATTTATTTTATCATTTTGATGAGTTTGAGAGCAGTGAATGAATGATATTATTCACTTCTATTCTATATAATTAATCATTATAATTGAAGAAACAATTGGGTAATTCAAATATTATAAAACAGTCTTGGACATATCTATCCTATTTCAATTGAAATGATGCTGAATAATATGGTTGTTGATCTCACTGATTATTTAAATTATAGTTGCGATAGATAGTGATGACATGATTCGACTGGTTACGGCTAGAATTCATGCTACAAATAAGTCATGAACTTAAAAAAAAAAATCCTATACTATCGAGAAAGTGATTGAAACTTGTGGGACTCATTTGGCATTGATTCAATTATTTCCACAGTGATACATATTTCTGAATCTGTAAAACTAAGCATGTTCGGAAACAATCTCTTCGATTTTGGGACGAAAATGATTTTTTTCCCTTGATAATTCGAATAGAACATGCGTTTAAAATGTGATTCGTTGAATATTCTCTTCAAATATAATTCGTGCTATAGGATTTTATCGTATAAATTTATGAATTTTTTATAAAGCAATTTTTCCCAAGGGAATTTAATTCGTGCAATTTGCGTCATTATTATCGAAGATTAAACCACCCAAGCCACCTGCTTTGCAACTGCCAAGAGCTGTTTTGCAGAAGTTCTTCGAAGGGGTTTTATTAACGCCCCTAGACATTAGGAACTTAGCTCCCAGGAAACTAATAAACTTCGCAAGGGGTCTCGGAATCCTAGGCCTCGAATAGATGAAGGGTAATGTACAAAAAATATCATTGGTCGAGGAACGGAGAGGCTAAACAGCCTTATCGGCCACCCTAAAATCTACAAACCCCTCAAGCTTTGCCTCCGTGATATCATAAGATCCCAAACCGCACGCAGTAAAGTTTCCAAGCAGAATATGCTTCCTAGGTAATTTGAAAAAGTAATGAGCGACTGAATCGACTTGTGATAAAATCTCCAGTACTTACGATATTACCATCAACAAAATCAAGTCGCCCGATAAAATATCCTCTTAAAATAAATATGTGATGGATGCAATGATGAGTACTTACTATCTGGCTTGGTGGGGTGCAGCATTTGTTGTCGTTATTCCGAATAAAACAATTCCAACTAGTAAAATCACGAAGATAGACGCTCCGCTGCTGTGGCTCATTGTGAACTTCATTGATCTGGAAAATAAAATATTCTTGGGTAATTCGAAAAATCAAATGATATAGAAACTGGCTTGCAAATTCAAACAATCAGTTCCGAATTGAATCTTGTCCACTTAAATAAGAGATAAGAGGTATATCGTTACCACTGAACTTAGAATTTCAGGGTATCGTCATTCAATTTATCAGTCAATAACTTACATGATCAAGAACTATGATATCCAAAATATCATTTCTAGTTTCAAAGATGAATTTTCTGAAGTTATTTCTGATAATATTGGCCGCTTCAATTGAAAGAAGGCTCACCTAACGATAAAAATAATATAACTCCACAATTTTTCGAACCTAGTTCACTATCTTTTGAACTCAGAGACAAAGTGGAATCACAAATGGAATGAATGATAAAACAGGGTTTGTCTCCAGTAAACTGGTATTTTATTAATTTCATCATATGATAAATACCGCTTAGCTTTATTTGCAATTGGAACTGGATGATAAATGAAAGTTATTGATAACTCATAAGGGACCTTCCATTTTTGAATAGAACGTCCAACACCCAAGTCACAATGGGCCAGTGATGAAGGAAAACATCGAAGTCTTCAGAAAATTTCGCCATATTCATACCTGGACCTAAACTTGATAATAAAGTAGAAATATAATAATTTGATATCATACAACGGCTCTTATTGCATTCACCGCAAAGACATAGAGAAAATCACTCCAAAAATAATAAAGGAACTACCAAAAACGGGGTAGTATTTGTTTCCAATATATTCGAAGTTCTTCTAATACAAAATTGCTTCAATAATTCTCACATGGAAATCATATAGTGTCATAATAGACCAGTCGATACAGATTTTCAATAATTCTGCTGAACACTGTTTATCGCTAATTATAAAATATGCCCATGGGAAAATATCCGGAAAAAACATAAGCATGAGTTTCCAGATTTGAAACGTTCTTATAGTTTTGTTCAAAATTAACTGGAAATTGCGTATTTTTGGACAAGTAGACCGGTCTGGACTAGGCAGCATATTAGATATTTGTTTATATTCGGAACACTTTCCCAATAAAACATTCTAGTGTGTCCGATGATGAACGATATCTGATGGCTGCTGCTTCACTTGTATACAATGAAATTTCTGAAAAATATCCAATTTCTTTGAATTTATTCATAACATTTCTCATTTTAAGCTGTGAGGCAGCGTGCACCATGGGTAAGAGTTTCGTCTCTTCCTACCCACTGCGACCCAGACTCCGACTGTTTTTCACCGTTGACCAATATTGAAATTTCCTTCTTTCCATAGGGGAAGTCGATCTGGATCATCACAAATCGTAGCATGAAAAGTTCTTGTGATTCAATTTTAGATTCCGTTTCATTCATGCGGAAATGACCAATGTTTCCTCAGTAAACAGTGGCCCCAACTTCAAGCTTCAATACACTGCAGCTTTTTACCCGCCACCCCGCCCCTGTTTACTTTTGATCGGTTCGACAAAGAACAATGGGACACGAACCGTTTTGAATGATATCACTAATATTACTTTTCGAAATGAAAGACATTGTGATTGCTCGATAGATGGCGCGGAGTGGCACATCAACTTAAAATTTTAAAATAGTATGGGAAATCAAGTAGCACATCATCAAAAATATGATTTGATTCCCTTTTCAACCATCTAATTTTATTGGAATTTTGTCAATACGTTTTTTCACAATATGCATTTGCAATATCAAGTATGAGTGCGGATCTGAATGGTACCCTTACCTCGATAACTTTTGAACGGTTTGATGTGGAACAATGGGACAGAAAATATTTGGAATGGTATTACCGATCCTACTTTTTGAGAGATGGTATATTACAATTACTCGACAGAGGGCGCTGGGGGCACATCAATTCGACAATTTCGAAAGGCATAGAGGTCAAGTGGCACATGGTTGAAAAAGTAATTCAATATTACTTTCAACTATGGTTGTTCGATAGAACCACAATTGCGATGCGAAACACGAAATATGGTCAATAGAGGAAGATTGATGATTCGAATAATTCATCATTTTCTAATCGTTTCAAAGCTCAGAGATTTTGAATCCACACAATTATCCAATTTCCGACCCAAATAATAACCAATTTCTAATGGCCATAATCATAACGGGTACCTTTTATTGGTTTGGTAAACTGATAATCAAGAAGTTACCTAGAAATGCCTAATATGAAGTTGGATGATTTGGTAGATGTTTAAGACCTTCTAATATATGAATGATTATAACACTACTTACCTGCTTTTTATATTGAAAACGATGTGCAACTATGCCTTTCGAAATTTCAAAGTTGGTGTGCTCCCGGCACCCTCTGTTTAGTAATGTATCTTCTCTCAAAAAGTAGGATCGGTAATACTACTTAAAATAATTTATGTTCCATTGTTCCACATCAAACCTACCAAAAGTTATCGAGGTGAGAGAACCATTCAGATCCGCACTTATACTTGACATTTCAAATGCATATTGTAAAAACATATCGACAAAAAAAAAAATTGATGGTTGAAAAGAAAATTGAATTATGTTTCCAACGATGTGCCACTCGACCCTCCATGCTATTTGAAATTTTCAAGTTGACATTCACCCCGCGCCATCTATCCTTCATTCCAAAAAGTAGTATCGGTGATATCATTCAAAACTGTTTTCGTCCCTTCGTTTCACGTCGAACCGTTCAAAAGTTAGAATGGGGGGGGACTATAAAAAGCCGGACTGTATATTTTGAACCATATAACTTCTTGAAGCGATCATCCAGATTTTGCTTTGCATTTTGCAAACAGGCTCTCCTGACATTGTGAAATTAAAAATAAATCCAACTTTTGGATTTGTTTATAAATATTTTTCGAATACTCGTATCTCTGAAGTTGCTTGAATTCGGAAGTATGATCCTTCCATAATATATTCCAGTAACTTGAATATTCGAATAAATTTATGTGATTTGTCGTTGGTGAAAAGTCCTGGTTTGTTCCTATTAAACAAATATTTTAGATCCATCCTCGATTTGCAACTCTCTCTCTCTCTCTCTATGAATATTTCTGATTATGAATATGAAAGTAAAAAAAAACGATTCTATCCATGAGATTCAAATATTCTTTCTTGAACAAGGTTTTTGGACAGTTATAAAAAATTTGCAGAAAAATTAGTGAATGCATCGTCTCTCTATGTTATTTTTTATTTTGCAACTTTTATTTTGCAACGAAGAAAAGATGCCGAGAAAAAAATATCTCTAAATAGTGTGAAAACACGTATTTTTTGTTGATCCTGGAAATATTCACCCACTTTGCTAGCGTATGCAGCCCTCAGAAAAAACTCAGGAACTATTCGCCGAAACCTTTACTGCTAGAGTATAAGTTTGTGCTTTGCTACCTCAGTCCGACTGAATTTTTTCATCAAAATATATCAGTTACAACTTGTTGATCTATTGTTTGTTCCGCTCTTGTTAATAATGAAAAACTACAGATCCACAAAGTTGACGTTTGATGGTTTCTTTGAATTCTAGGAAAAAGCACGGGTAACATTTGCTAGACAGACTTCTTGCAACTTTGGTCTGAAACAGTCTTTCTTTTTTCAATGATTCAAGAAGTTATGAATTCTTGAATTTGCTATAGAACTGTTTTTTAACACAGGAAGGCCATAGCTATATCTGAAATA